>RDRW01000361.1:0-168233 GCA_007896445.1 Puccinia hordei
TAAAACATCACAAGTTGGAGATTTTACACTGACGGAGTCGTAGCCACCGTCCACTTCACGAAATGCGATGGCCCTAGTTTCTCTTACTATGTCTACCCTCCAGTTTTCCAACTTCAATTCATGTCGAACTGCCCACAAGGATGGCCCTCTGCTCAAAAAGGTTGCCAGTGCCTCTTTCGTCGATTTCTGGGGAAAGATGGCCAAGCATTTCCAACACGATCGACGTGTTATCTTTCATTTGATGGCAGTCCCAATGGTAGTGGTAAGTCCAGACTTGAGAGCCCACCAACTGAGAACCCTAGCAGTTACTTATGTTCGTTCGGTCACCCAGTGCTCCCAAGAAATTGCATCAGACCATCCAAGCCGCTGTCACAAACATCCGAAATAACGGAGCGCAAAACGCGTAATCGTATTGCCTCTTTTGCAGCTCCCAAGAGAAACAAACTTTCAACACCTTCAGGGATTTTCCTCAAGACTTTAAGAGGATGCAACACATCAAGAATCCTGACGGGACCACCAATGGTATTGTTTTTCGACGTCTCTCAGGTAAGCAGTAACCCGAGGGATCTTCAACTCTAATCAGCTAACGACTGAACTACGATGTCATCCCTTTGTGTTAGACATTGGGACCTAAGAAGAAGGATTCCCAACAATGCAGAGGCGTGATGTGTCTGATATCGTTCAACCTGTGGTCAAGCTCCTCAAAGAACATAAACGACAAGCAATCGTCGGCACCCTTGCCGGTGGTAGCCATCCATCCTGCACGCGGACCCTTGTCAAGTTTGCAAAGGAAGTTTCCAAGGTTAGGCTCCAGGATGTTGGGACCCAACCCCGTAGAATAGTTTGCCGCTGACTACTTCCTTCCCAAAAATATATAGTCGTCGTACCCATCTCTCTCTGGGTTCGTGATGTACGGTGCTGGTGCTTTTGATGAAGTAGGTTTTTTTTTACTATAATCAACATCCTTTCGGTACATACACTCTCGACAGACATTGACCTTTCTCTGCTCCTGTTTTAGAGTTTGCCTTGGGCCTTGATTAAAGAAGGAAAACCCGACAGCTCGCACTGCGTCTCAGTCCGTGTATTTCTCTACCCTTCATTGCTTAACGGTCTGTTAATGTATATGATGTTCGTCTGCTGCTATCACTACAGGAGGAGTGGGTTGACCAGCCGAACTTCGTCAGCGTCCGACCTTATTTTCCCAAGAAGAAGGCCAAAGATTCCAAGAAGGCGGAGAGCCTCGAAGAAAACAAGATTCCGATTCCTAAGAAGGTCGAAGATCACGAAAAAGCCTAAAATCATGTTTGTTCCACTCGCGCGGAGCTAGAAATATCTGTTATCCCTGATCTCCTTCAATTTCCCCTCCGGCCAAGCGCCTCACGTTTTCACGGTCATGTCGCAACAAGCCAACTTATTATATTCGGATTGCATCACCTGGACTTGACCTTCTTATTTTAAACCTCTGTCCTGTGAAGACCGAGCTTATGTTATGTTTGATTCCTCAGAGAAATTGGTTTTCTCCACTCTCAATTGACTTGATCTGCTTGTTTTCACATAGCTAGACCTACGAATTTCCGGCTAAATTCCTCAACGACACCACCGTCCTTTTGTTACTCTCTTTTTGATCTCTCGTTTTAGTCTTATGAAATGGCACGTTTAGAAATTACCCCTGAAACCTTCGCCTTTCTGTCTTTGTCCAACTGCAGCCCAGGATTGATCTGACTTATCACAAGTCCCTCAGTTCGGGAGCTTTGGGCATTTGGTGGGAGTTTTTTTCCCCCACTTGATCCGATGCCTTCCTCTCATAAATAGTTTTGGCCTGTGAAACTATGTGAAAGCCTAGTTTTTTCTGCATTTTTCCATGTGTCTCGACCCATGGCTTCTAATACCTACCAGAGTTTCTTTCCACTTTCAAAATGAGCTTTTGTGCGTTTTCCGTTCTGTACGGGTGAAACATCTTCTGAGGTATTTGGGCCTATCTTTTTTTACAGTGGTCCAAATTTAACACGATGGAACTGGGTTTAGTTTTGTAAGTGATATGGGCCTAAAGAGATGTATATGATAGTATAGGCATAAATCGCGCTAAAGTAAATCAGAGCATTAGTTGTTATATTTTTGTTGAGAACAGCAGATCTGGTCTAACAGAGACCTGCCACTGGGTAGGTCCATGTACTTGTGAACTGACCGACTGTGTATTTATCCCCAAATAGAAAACTAACGTGCTTACTTCTAGCTTTGGCCATAGTGTACATCTACGTCTTGAGGCATTGATCGCGAGCAAGATTCTGGATGGCTTTATCCCTTTTTTGATACCTATCCCAATCGACCTCGAGTCATACACATGAGCTGCCACGAATGAGCTTTATGAGAATAAGACTTACATATATAGCCTGATCAATCGCTTCGTGCACGCATATGATAAGCGTTGACTAATTAGTGTGTGAGTCTGACAGACGATCTTTTGAGTAACAAAAGTTTCCTTTTGGAGTCACCATTGAGTAGATCCCAAGGCAGGTGAAATCCGACATGCGGCCAGGAACAAGAGCTGGCGAGATTTGCGCCTGACCATGGACTCGTATCGAGCACAGAGGCGGGCGCTCAACGATTTACAGCTGTATAACTTACCAGCTTAAACTTAACTGGTCAATCGTTTCCAACATTCTACATCCCCCTGCAAGTAAGCAAAGCTCACCTTGCCAAGTTTTGTTTTCTTCCGGCTGGCGGTCGGCTTCTAGAGGAAGTTGATTAGGACATGTTAAGACAACACCCAGCCCAGCTGAGCTTGCACAAACGCAGGGAAATGATAGGAGGGCTACACAGAGCTGGTAAATATTTAGTTTGATGAGTTTTAGTTGAGGTGATCGTGTGTATTAGGTTATTTCCACTTTCCTCTCTCTCTTTTTTTCTCTTTTTTTTCCCGATAGATCTTCTTTTGGAGGTCCCTCGGCTCGAAGGGACAGCTGCCTGTTATGTATGTATCTAATTATTTTATTTTGTGTATGTATGTATCTGGCTTGGATCTTGTCTGCGCCTGATCAGCTCATGTTGGAATACGATGGATTGCAGCAGATTGCACCATCGGCTACCAATTTGAACGCTCAATCACGCAACGCTGGGTGTATTAGGTGACCACCCATTCCTATAAAGTAGACGTATCTTCAAGTTGGTTGGATAACCAGTAATTAGTCATTCGGACAGATACGAACAAGATATATATAAAAAAAAACTCGGCATCCGAGAAACTATTGAACGAGTGCGGAAATCAGGTATCCAGTTATTCTATATCATCCAGTAAGTCCTTCTCATAGCCCTCCACACCCACCCACGATCAACCCATTGCAGTTAATCCTCCCCAACACGACATTGAGCATCTACCCTCAAGCAATGATCACTGGGAAGCTATCGGTAATGATGTTGTCCGGTTGCCGACATGGGCGGGCGCCGTGAAGGGCCATGGGATTGAGGCCGGTCTGGTTTAAGCAAGGCTTGAAACTTCGTGACGGTTGGGATGAACGGCTGGGATGACATCCCAGGTTCGATCCCCACTGGCGGGGTTATAGCCCCTGTAACTTGTCTGCAAGATGTCGTACAGATTTCTGTAAGCTGGCGACAATTGCCTATTCCGGACCGGGCCAGTCGGTAAAATTGGTTGGAGGAGGATAACCACAACTGCGACCAGAGAGGCAGTAGTCAACAAACTTTTTTTCTTCTTACGGAGAGATACATACACAGCAGCGACCCACCCCCTCTCCCCATATCCCTCTCTCCTTATCTTATTCCCCCTGCTGTTGTTTGACCTGTTGTCCTCTTGACCGTTATATTTCAGCCAAACACTCTAACCACTTCAAGAAGCCTCCCTCAGCTCACCATGCCTGCAGCCAACTCAATACTTTCTTCCAAGCCCACCCTACCCGAGGGTCACTTTCTCTTTACCTCAGAATCGGTCAGTTCATTCCTTCTCTCAACAGCACACCCTCTGACCTAGTCCTAATCCAAATTTAACTTTGACCGCTTCCAGGTCGGTGAAGGCCACCCAGACAAGATCTGTGATCAGGTCCGTCATCCTCACTATCACCGATCAAACATTCTATCTCCCCCTCGCTAGCTCCCCGATCACTTACAGGAAAACCTCGGGTTAACTGTTTGCCGATCGAGACTCAACTTTCTAACTCTTATCCTCCCTACAATCACAGGTGTCTGATGCCATTCTAGATGCATGCCTCAAAGATGACCCATGGTCAAAGGTCGCATGTGAGACTGCCAGCAAGACCGGTATGGTGTGTCTTTTTTTTTTTTTCTTTTCTTCTTTTTCTGCCTCTCTCACTTGCTAACGGCATACCAGCTTTCTTTCTGACAACCATCCCCTCTACTTTCCAGATCATGGTCTTTGGTGAGATCACGACTCGATCGCCAATCGATTTCCAGAAAGTCATTCGTGAGACCATCAAGCGGATTGGATACGACCATTCCGATAAGGGCTTTGACTACAAGACTTGTAACGTCCTCGTGGCTATCGAACAGCAGTCTCCTGATATCGCTCAGGGTCTGGATCACGGAAGTCTCGAAAACCATGGGGCAGGAGACCAGGGAATCATGTTCGGCTATGCCACCGACGAGACCGCTGAGCTCATGCCCCTCACCCTCGTCCTGGCACATCAACTAAACGCCAAGCTAGCCGAAGAGAGGCGGAAAGAGGGAGGACTGAATTGGCTCCGTCCAGATTCTAAGACCCAAGTCACGATCGAGTACAAGAAGGAGAAGGAAAGCGGGGCAGTCGTGCCAATCAGAGTCGACACCATCGTGGTTTCCACTCAGCATGCTGAAGAGATCTCCACCGAAGACCTCCGAGCAGCCGTCATGGAAAAGATCGTCAAACAGGTCATCCCCTCCCATCTTCTCGACGACCGAACGATCTATCACATCCAACCTGCCGGCCGGTTCGTGATCGGTGGCCCTCAGGGTGATGCCGGACTGACCGGTCGAAAGATCATCGTCGACTGTAAGCTTCTATCATATCACATCCCTCTCTACCTACCAGATCAACCAAAGCATGAGATTTGTCCACAGCTTACGGAGGGTGGGGTGCCCACGGAGGAGGTGCGTTCTCCGGTAAGGATTGGTCGAAGGTTGACCGATCTGGAGCCTACCTGGCCCGGTGGATCGCCAAGTCGATCATCGCCGCCGGATTAGCCCGAAGAATCTTAGTCCAATTGTCCTACGCCATCGGGGTCGCTGAGCCGCTCAGTATCCATGTGGACTCCTACGGAACCTCTATTGGATTCAATGACGCTCAGCTGGTCGATATCATCCAATCTAACTTTGACTTGAGACCTGGTGTCGTTGGTGAGTAGTCTGGTCGTCAAATCTGCGATGCCTCCGATTGCTGACCCTGCTGAAAATAATAAAAATAAATCTAGTGAAAGAACTTGGTCTACAAAGACCCATCTACACCCAAACCGCTGCCTACGGCCATTTCGGCAACCCTAACTACCCATGGGAAAAACCCAGGCAGCTTAAACTTGATAGCAAATCAACCTCCAACTAGAGCAGCCCTTATTTCTTCTCATCCCATATTCTCTTAATTATGCTTTCACGCCGACCGCCTTATCTACGCTCTATGCGTGCAACCTTTCCCCTCCTGTTTGTCAATCCGTTCCCCATCGAAGCTTGATCTCCTTGAAAAAAAAGCAATTGCCTTGATCGCGATACCCCCTTTACTACCCAACAACTCGACCGTCTTCTTCGCCACACACGATTTCTAAATCTCTTGTTATTCACATAATTCTCCCCTCCCCCACCCTCCCCTGGCTGCGGTCCGATCCGGATCCCCCATGGCCCAACTGCTGTCATTAGATTAAGCCCCCTTTCTTGCACAGGATCAGCTCTTTACAGTCCACTTGATCGCTCGTCCCGGCGGCTTCCTCTCTGTCTCCCCAGGCCCATTTCTGCGAAATTTTATTCCCTAGACTGAAATGCTAAAGTAATCCACATACATCAACGCGATTATTCTATTACGCAAGTCGATTTGTTTCTTCACGCATTTCATGAATGGCAGCGTGAGTCGGTGTACCTGGCTCGCTGGGTTCTCTTTTATACGGCACTCATGATTTTTTGCTCTGTGATCTCACGATAAGATCAATCTCTTCGAACTTGACGGCCACTATAGAAAATTCTTTATATTGCAGTGATATTCCCAAACCTAGTTCCTTTGGGTTCATGTATGAATACCTCCCACAATACATCAGGCAAAGCAAACATTTTCCCTATATATTCATCTTTATTCTCTCTCTCTCTCTCTCTCTCTCTCTCTTGAGGTTCAATCCCTCCTCACTCCCTCGCCCTATCAGTAGTATGAAATCCAAATCAACTGAACAAATCAAATCCCAAATGACGGTCCCTGAGATCCTCTCGTCCCAATAAAGATTGGCGTTTTGATAAATGTGTAGTGGTGTCACGGCTGAATAATGGAAGCTGTCTGCTGGCTGAAGCTCTGGAAAGCTTGTCATAGAGGCGCAAGAGCTTGGATATATGGAGTCTTCTTTGGTTCTTGTTGGTCAGGGTTTCGAAGGAAGGAAAGGTAAGCTTATCTGTTGTGGCAGCTTGGTGAGAAAAAGAAACTGCATAATATTTAGTTAAACATCACCAAGTTTCTTTGGGAAAGGGCTCCTAACTAGAACTAGTACTGAAATGGTAACAGATGATTGCCCCAGGATATACAGGTTAGGTTAGTTTCATTGAACAAGGATGATTATTGTGATAAAGCTGCTTGTGGTCCTGTTGAAGTCGGTTCCAGTAAATTGATCAACTCCTTTCAGCTGATTCACCCCCACCTACTATGTTGGTTTTTTTCTTCTTTTTCCTGACGAGTAATACTAATTATCTGCTTGGTGTTTTGGAATAATTAGAAAACTATTATTAAATAAATATGTAAATATGTAAATATTGTTTTCTTCTACAATCCATTCATTCATGTGTCGTTTACTTGATCTCAAATGTTTAAGATATTGATACTTTAAATATTTTATGTATTATTACATATGCACATATTATTATATCATCACATGTCTTATCAATTACACTGTGATTTAGATCATTATCTTGTATATAAACTGTATGCCCGCTCTGTAATACATTTGCTATTGGCACAATTTTTTCATCTCTTCTAGCAAGCTTCCTAGTATTTGAGCTCTTTAGGGAGATCCTCTGTGAGAAGTCTGTGATGGATGGCCAGCAACATCAGGAAAAAAACCCATGATCATTTGTTTACAAGTAACATGATGAAGGAAAAAGGCTCCTTGATACTTTGTTGTGTCACTTGCAGACAAGTGATCATGATGTTTCCTGGTGCATGAGACAGGCAAGAGACATATCAAAGATGTATTTTTCTAGCTGTGATTGGGTGTGCAATGGATGAAAATGCAGATGGGTCAAAAAGAAAGAAAGAAAGGGAAAATTATATAAACTGATTTAGTTGATCACTAAGTAGAATTTTCTAAATTCTTTCTGTAAATTCATTGAGACAATAAAGCTCTAGGATAAGGAAGTGTAAATGGATTCCTGGAGCTGAATGCACACCTCATATAGACCTGTTTCAAGTTGAATTTAATCATTAATAGGAAGTGTGAGTCTAATTTGAATTTTGAGCACTTATCTGAAACACCCCTAATACTGAGACCCAGACCTTTCACCTGGTGAATATTCAGAGATCCTGTATCCTAGGCCAAATACAATAGCATCTAACTCACTCATTAGTTTCAATCAAGTGGAAAAATATTTATAATCATAGTATGGTCTGCTTGAATAAGTTTTTTTTATGAAAGACATTCCAATTATCCTCCCTTAACCTTCAAGTACTAACCAAATCAACTAGAAATATGATGATTGGGAAATACATGATTCTTAGCTTTTGGATCATCCCAGCTGCTTGTGGTAGCTTAAGCCATTTAGGAACACCACTGGAAATAAAAGTAGAGGAAAGTGATGGTTCAATAGGAAATGGTAAATAAAGTGCTTGTCTATAAAAAGAGATTGAAGAATATCTTCTTGTTTCTTCTTACTCATTTTTAACTGAAACTCCATTCTCTCTATTAACATCCAAATTGATTTTCCAAGTAGGTGTCACTATTACAGAGGGGTCTGGAAGTATGGAAGCACCATCATACTCTTTGAAATCAAGTATTCTGACACAAGAATCTGTGGAATCTCATACTGAAAAAGAAAATCCATGTTCTATCATCATCAATCAAACTTCAACAGAGCCTAGGGAAACACCCTCTGAAGTTAAGTTTTTAGATCTATCTACAGTGAACTTTACTTGGGAAGACAAGCAGTGTTATGAAAGATTCCTGCACGTTTTGGAACATAATTTCTCAGATTGGAAGACATATTTGGATCATTCTGTTAGTGAGTCATTATATTTTCTCATTAATATTTCTGATGATAAGATATAACATCAACTTTTTTTAACCTTATTCACCTTGTAGGATGGAAAATCTTTAACAGTTGGAGAAAAAATCCTGGTAATTTTATTTTATTTCTTTCTCATTATACAATTTGTGATATAAATGGAATTAAAATCACCATGAATTATAGAAAAATTTGATCCAATCCAGCTTCAGGAATTTGGAAATGAACTTTCACACAAGTTAGAAAAAGAAAGAACTTTTTCTAATCAAAGTGATTCAAGAATCTTGCTGGATCTAATAGAGAATCTAGAAGGAGTCAAAAAGAGAGTTTCTAACATGATTCAATTCAAGATTTTAGAACTGGGAGGAGTTGATTTAAAGCCCAAGCAGATGGAATTATTAATATCAAAAATGGTGGAATCTGAAAAAACAAAAATATTTATTGGAAAAATTCCCAAACATTTAATTGAAGACAGGTTGAATAAAGAATCTCAAAAATATGCAAACTTAATATTACAAGAAATGGAGAAAATGGAAAATAAATATGAAAGTTTAAAATTATACCAGGAAATCTCAACAAAAAATAATAAAAAAAAGGGAGAGCCATTCTGGGTATATTACATACAACTAGCTGAATTCTTGTACAGGAATGAATATATCACAACAAGATGTGCACAAAAATACTTGAAAATTGATCAGAACACAGTGCCCCAATTTCATAACTACATTTCCTACATTTTGGAGAGAAGGAGTGAGAATAATCAGATGATCACATCTAAAACTATTCTTACTGAAGATCCTTTACTTTTGTTATCAAACAAAGTCTTTAAGGGTAAGCTCTCAAAATCAATTCTATTTGAAAATGAATATATTCCTCTGTCTGTGATCAAAAGAAGAAAAATTGATTGATGGGTTTCTTTCTCCTTGATATTAGTCCTTAACTCACAGCAAGCAGCTATAATCAACTTTTACCACTTGGTTCAAAATGTGATGAATGAGGGAAACAAAATTTTCAACCTAGATGAAACTGCTTATCGTCGGGGAAAACTTTTTAGATTAAAAAAACCTCTCCAAGAACAAGAGTGGAGAAATTTTTTAGAGAACTTTTCAATCAATTTTTATCTCAAAATGATTATGGAAAATGATAAATTAGAAGATTCAAGTCATTGTGAAAGTTATATTAAAGCCAACTTCCATCCAAATTCCAAAAGTTATAATAATAGACAAGATGTTGAAAGTTTAATCAAAATTATCTTGTTATCCACTCAGGAGAATAAAATTTCAAGGTGGAAGAAATTTATAATCCATAGTTGTGAACTTTTGAATTTCATTGACCATCGACTATTTTTGGGTATCATGAAAGATAAATCCAGGCAACTACATCACACATCCAATTTTGAAGAAAAATTCAAGATCTTATTATTGCATTCAAGGATTAAGGAAGCGGAGCAATCCGCAAATGATTATTATGCACATTTCCTGAGGGATCGAACTCCTCAGTGGAATAGATACGAATACAGGTCTACCTATGAGACTTATTGCAATAAAATGGCAGAACTTCTACCGGAATTCGTACAGGTTTATTCCTATATTCATGATAGAGAAGATACACTTTCACGTTGGTTAAGTTGTCAGTATGAATTGGTAAATTTATACTCTGAGCGTCAAACCAGGTTCACCCAACTGAGATCCCAATCCCGATATCTTTTAACTGAGCTGAATTCTCTCACAATGCCCTGATAATTTTATTCCAGAAACCCAAACTTATTATATGATTCAATGGGCCTTCATTCAACATATAATTGTTCATTGAATCATGTTTCAAGCAGGGTTAATTGCATGAATCAGCTACTGAGATGGTTCATCACAGATTCTTTGAGGTTTTCATCTGATTTAGCTGTGTGTGATAGAATCTGTCTGTTTCTCTGAAATCTTAGTTAGATCCTCTTTAGGATGGTAGGTATAGGTTTAGTTAGTTTTTGTTCAGTCACTGTGATTTAACCAACCACTATATATACATATACATAATTGAAGTCCCTCAATCAGACATACCACTTCCTTTGTGACTCAATCACCTGAATATGGCTTGACTCAATTTTGATTGATTTTTGCATATCCTATTTTGTGAATGAGGTCTTCATAGTATTAAATTTGTGAACATATAACAAAGTACTGGAAGGCATATAAACCTGTATTCAGGACAAGGTACCCTTTTAATCTTCAATTTCAACTGCCTGCAGTTTCTTGAGTTTTTCTTCTTCCATAGTCCACATGCTCAAGTTAGAGCTGAAATGGTAATACCTGAGTTTCTAAAGACTTGGATAGTTAGTTTTACTGACTTACAGGTGACTGGGATTAAAATCATTGCTGATGATTCAACTAAGTATGTACCTTTTTCAGGGCCCCATATTTTGGCTGCTATAAGCTGCTGCATCATACCTAGAACTTGGTTCAGTTTTTACCATTCATACTTAATTCATTTGCATCATAAAGCTGGATTTGATTTGTTACTGGCAGTACCAGCTAGACCAGAAAGATCCAATTTGTTCAGTAGGAGTTTCTTTGTAAAATTTACAGGCTGAATAATTTTTTTCAAAAAGTATGTACACATTTGATAAGTACATAGTTCTTCATGACGGGTGTTTTTAGTTCTTGTTATTGAAGTAATGACTGCATGTATTTATGTAGATATGTATTTACTTGGGTTTTTTTTTTTTTATTTCAAGAAACCCCCTAAAGTTGGCTTTAATTGAGTTGTCGCTTGATTGAATGGTGCTGTGCAGTGGTTATTTACCTCATCTTCATCCCATCAAGTATAACCTATTCATACATATCTCTCTCAGCTCAGTCCCATCGAGGTTTCTAAGCTTCAATTGCCATGGAAGCTATCAAAGTCCCAAAGGTCTGTCCGTCTTCCCGAATTCATCGGATTCCTCACCTTCTCTCTACCAGGCCTCTATCGCTTCGATCATTGACCCAAGTTCTGTTTCGTCCTACAGGTGGAGAACGTTCGTCTAGCCAAACTTTCGCATCGGTTCGCGACATCACCCCTTTCTTCGAGTGCTACCCAGAACTCTAACTATCCATCTGGCCTTAATGGATCGCTCTTAATCACCCCTCATCATTTGATATGGACTCACCAACTGAATTCGGACACTCCAAGCAGCCAACCGAACGCTGAGCCTAGTCAGTCCAGCGAGGCTAGCCCTGGTAGTTCTCACAAAGCTGAAGATGTTTGGGTGCGCCCAGGAGTAGAATGAGCGAGGTGACCAACAAGTGCTGACGTACCTGGCATCTGGTTCGCATCATATTGCCCTTTCCCCGTCAGATCGCTCACAGTCTGCTCACAGCCGTTGAACATCTACCCCGCCATCGACAACCAACCCTTCTGCTCCGATTGGCCACCTTTGTATTTTATACTCTCTCGTTCTCATCTCCCAGTGAGCTCGATGACGTCTGGGATTCCCTCAAAGCCTTGATCTCAAACCGAAAACCTGGCGAGAAGGAGCAGCTATATGCCTTCGTCCAAGGTGCCGCCGCTAAATCGAATACCTCCTCTACCGGCCCCTCGTCGACCCTACCAGGATGGGGTTCTTATAACCCTCATATGGAATTCACCCGGATGAAAGTGATTGGCGAACCCTCAAAAACCTCCGAGAGCAACGCCTGGCGGTTAACGACAATTAACCAGAATTTTAACGTGCGCCTCATTCATTTCTAAGCTCGTCCGTCATCTCTCAGGGGTACAAACGGTGTTCCTTCCTGCAATCTTACCAACCTGGAGATGAACCCACAAATAACAAAGCAATGTCCCCTCCTAATCTTCCCCAGTTTTGCTCAACATATCCGCCTGTGTTGTTAACCCCATCAAAAATCAGTGACACGACCCTAACCTACGCCGTCAAATATCGCAGTAAGGGAAGGCTTCCCATTGGGACCTATGTGCATTGGGCTAATGGCGTAAGTTGCTTTTGTTCTAACTCATGGTTGAGGTACATGAACAAAAAGGTTTACACTCGCATTTATGATTGATCGATCTGGAGCAGTCCTCGATCACTCGCTCTAGCCAACCAATGGTCGGATTTAAAAACGCTCGTTCCATACAGGACGAAAAATTAATCGAGGCAATTTTTCACTCGCATTCACTTCACACAGGTCCAGTAGCCGTAGGCGATCAACCGGCTCAGCAAGTTATTTATGGGGCTACGTCTTCTAATCTGATCATAGATGCCCGGCCAACAACAAACGCGATGGCGAATACGGTCAAGGGGGCTGGAACCGAAAATATGGAGTATTATAAAGGGTGCCGCAAGGCCTACCTAGGAATCGATAACATTCATGTGATGCGCGATTCACTCGCTAAAGTTGTGTCGGCCATCCACGAATCATTCGTGGCTGGGACTCCTGTGTCGTTGGATTCGCTGAAAAGAAGCGGATGGCTAAAGCATATCGGGGCAATCTTAGAAGGCACCAGTCTTATCACACGGACAGTACATGTCTCCAATTCGCATGTGCTCATTCATTGCTCTGATGGATGGGATCGGACATCGCAACTGTCAGCTCTTTCGCAAGTCTGTTTAGATCCTTACTACCGTACCTTTGAAGGCTTCGCAGTTCTGGTCGAAAAAGACTGGCTCAGCTTTGGCCACAAGTTCTCTGATCGAAGTGGAATCGTAATTCCTGGGCGTGAAAGAGTAAGTTTTGGAGACTCGCCTAATCATTCCAACTATTCCTCGAACATCACACGCGAAGATCCCGACGAGAGTATATCAGGAAGTGGAGCTTGGGTGACTTCGATCCAGAAACAACTGAACTTCGGTCACTCCGTTGGTTATTCACATGCATACAAAGAAACTTCACCTGTCTTTCATCAATTTCTCGACTGTGTTTATCAACTCCAATGCCAGTATCCTAAACGATTCGAATTTAACTCATCTTACCTCGAACGACTTCACCAAGAGTTACATGCTGGAAATTATGGGACCTTTCTCTTTGATTGCGAAAAGGAAAGGACCGAGGCCAAAGCTTCACATCTGACACGTTCTGTCTGGGAGCTTTTCCTCCCCCCCAATGATATTTCAAAATATACAAATCCGCTATATGATCCATCGCTAGACGACCCAAGTGACAGATTAAACTCGGATCAAGGCGTTCTGTATCCCGAGGTTAAAGATGTAATCTTCTGGTGGGAGATCTTTGGCTGTCCGAACGAAGAAATGAATCCGCCCAAAGTTCCAGATCCTTGCTCTAACGCGGATTTCACCCATGTCGAGCCGTCCTACTCACAGAAAGATAGAGTTACGAAATCTTCCGAAAGTCCGGAAAAATTATCATTTGAAAAGGGTTCAAGCCCCAGTCCTCTTCCCGCTCGAGTATCGGATGGCCTACCAGATTTATCTACGCCAAACACTTTACCCAGAGGCTTGACATCGGCCTCCTTGGCGTCTAACTCTAGTGTAAATGTTGCTGCAACAAGTTCTCGCCTGTCGAACAGCTACTCTGAAACACAATTCTCGACCAACCCCAACCCTGCCGCCGACCAATTCCAAAACGCCTTTCAACAAGCCAAGATCATGGGATGGAGTACATGGGACCGCTTGAAAAAAGGCTACGAAGAAGTTGCAAGGGGTACGGCGCCCACCACTTCCCCGCGTACCTACCACCATCAATCCCCCTCTAGATCCCCGACTCTTAGTGCGAATGCCAACAATCAACTCTCACTGTCGCCTCAGCATCAACAATATTCGCTCAATCCTGAACTTAATCCTTGGTCTGCCCCCGACTCTCGTCCATTGTCATCATCTCTGAAATCTTCAACAACTCCTATTCGATCACCAAACCACCAGCATACTCACGGCGCTCTCTCCTTGCCTATTAATGACCCCTGGCAAGCTTCAACTGAAGATGGATCGAGGTCAATCTTGTCGACCCTTGAACCTCACTCCCACAGTCCTAGACATCCTCCTATCTCTCACGATGATATTGACAGCCTACTGAGCATAAATCCCGGGAAAGATACCAACAATAACAAAGCCTCATTGAGCTTCAAAAGCTCGTCCACTCATTCTCAAGAAACTACCTGTAGGGTTCAGCAAGCGGATATCGATCCTTTGGGAGTTGGTTTTACTTGACTTGATTGTCGCCTTCTCTTACCCAAAAATTTAAGTGGATACTTTTTTTGTCAGTTCTTTATGACTAACCAGATCACACCTCTTTATTTTATCATGTCCAAATCTCTGCATCAACTCGGCATACACCATCCATCTTATTGTTCCTATCTCAAATGAAAAATCAATTTTCTTACTCCAATATTCATTGTTTTCCGCTTTATATTTGTTGTGCTGCTTTGTATCTTTAACCTTTTTTGAAAAACACACACACACACAAAGAAAACAACTACTGCTACTTGTTGTGTTCATGTACATTAAATCATTGGGTGTGATACTTAATTCAGCTTAGCTGCCTGTTACTCTAGTGAAAAACCTTGTGATGCTTTTGGATCATGCTCAATGGGAAAGGTATGTAATGGGGGACTTTCTGTTGTCCAAATTGGTTAACAGGAGGCTCAAGCCCTATTTTCTGTGCCTGCTGTGGGAAAAAAGCAGGTCTCTCCATAGGTCTGGAGAGCTCACTGCTTTTGAGTACTAGGTATGGCATTTTATGATTTGAAAGGTTTTAGGTTGAAAAGGAAAATAATCTGTAATAACTGTAAGGTAATCAAGGCAGTCCACTCCACACAACCATTCACTGCTACATCATCAATTAACACACAACCCCTCTCTAAACTAAACACCAAAAGCTTCCACACTGCCATTCAAAAACCTCTGCTTGCATGCTGCCATTTCAAAGCTCTTCCATCACTCTGCTGCCGTTCTCCACAGTGTCATCCCTTTTATCCAACTTTTATCTGACATGCCCTCTCCCACGTGTGGTCTACCTTTTATCTGACTCATTGCCACCTCTACATCTTCTAAATCCACTTTTGTTGCTTGATGAAATCAAACTTTGTGCCACTACTGGCTAATCCAACCTGCCTGATCCATTTCAGAGTCATATACCACTGCCAGCACAATTGCCAAGGTGTAAGTCATCCTAGTCAAACCAGGATGCATTCAGTAAATTTAACCTTGGTTGATCTCAACTGATGAGATACAAAACAAAGGGACCCCCCTTGGGTTTATATTTCATTGGTTGAGATCATCCTGTTCCAAATTGGTTAGTTTTATCACAGCTGAACTATGATGAATTCAACCTAGGAAATTGTGCTGGAAGTGCATGTATAACATTCTGGTCTACTTGTTAAAATCTGTGATCCACTGATTCTGGTCTGAATTTTCCCATGTACCTGATTTGGTTTGTGTCTACCCGGATATCTGCTCTGGTCTGAATCTGCTCACATCTCTGGCCTAAAACTGCTCACCACTAGGATTTATGCCTGTGACCAATGTCACACAGCTCAGGGACCCTTTTAGAGTTCCTCAGCTTTCACCACCACACCACTGCCTTGACTATCAGCCCTAGAGATACTCCAGAGTATCCTAAAGACTGAGCTGACTGTAAAATATAATGGAATACTGTAGTAATAGTGTAAAAACTAACAAAACCTATAATATTATGTAAGAAATCACCTTTTCATGTAGAACTATGTGGGGCATCTCACTTGAAGTTAGGAATAAGATGACCATATGAGATATGAATTGAAAGTATTGTCTTAAGGTGTGAGAGAAAGTAATTCTATTTGAATATTCAATAAATATACAAATAATAAGATTATACTTATAAGGAAGACATTTTCTAATTATGCGGTAATTTCCCAGTACTATTACATTAAATGGATTGGCCCAGGATGCAATTGGTCATAAATGTATTTCATGAGGCCATGGGGACACTAAACGTTTTTCTTCTCAAGAAAACATAACTCCCATTGCATCATAGTGCATTTGGATTGTAATACATCTTGAGGTACTAGGTCAAAGAGTCATTTTTTGGTGAAAATGATTGATTTAATTTCTTGACCTTTCCTGAATTCTACTCCACTCAATTTTGTCCTGGTGCTGTGGTTGGCTGAGACTGTAAATCTTGCCCAGAGTCTGCTTGAGGAGGATAGAGCTGTATGAAGAAGTGGAAAAATTACAACATTGCTCAGTGATTACTAGTGTTGAAATTGCGTAAGAAAATAGAATCTCATGTCAAAACAAGGTTGAAGCTTCAAAAGGAAAAATAATTCCTGTTCCTTCTTGGTACAAGAACAGGCATGTACCTTTCCCAAAGGGTACATTGAGCCATTCCCCTGAAAAACCACTTCTATAAACTTATCATTGACTTTTTCTTATCTTCTTCGACATTTACAATTTCCTTTGGCTTCTGGATTGCACTGGAAATAGTTTCATAGTTTGAATAAAAAATAATCTTTGAGGCGATCTCCGAAACTGTCGCTCTGTACCCCGGATGAAAAAACAGGCCCTTTTGATCCGCGTAGTATCCAACCATTTCCCAGGCTCTCCCCAGGATTGTTGATGAATTCCCCACTTTCGATGGTGGAGGTGTCTCAAATTTCAGGACCGAACGCAAGTGACTGCCAAAATGATACTTGTCATCGACAGAGCCGCCTTCAATATCTTCCCAGAGCTTGGAGATAACAATCAGAGAGTCTTGAATGTATGCCTTTGTTAATTTTCCATTTTCATGTTTGTTCAAAAAAGCAACATAGAATATATTGAGAAAAGTGACACATTTTGTTAGTATCTTGATGAGGTCAATTCTAGTTGGTACTGATGTTGGTTTCATGAGGCGGCCGTGCAAATTCTTGAAGTTGTTGTCAAGCTTGAGGGCCATCTTTTTCATAATGTCAGAGAAAATTGGGTGACTTTCCAGATCAAATTTCTCATCTGAAAGGAGCGAAATGGTCCTGATGATCTCCGCACTTCGGAGGTATGTTGGGAGTTCTGTTTTTTCTGGATAGGGAGCCATATGTGCTGATGCGGCTAACAAGCTGAGAAATTGGTCTGCACACTGTGGCGCAATCGAGAAATAATCGTCGTGTTGCAATTGGGTATTTCTCCATCCGAGTCGCCCTTGTAAATCCCTCAAAAAGTTGAAAATCTTCTTAGCGCTGAATTCCTTGGACGCGTTTGGGTGATCATCAGTAGTTTTATCTAATCTTATAAAACCCCAGTATTCAGTATCAAACGATTCATCCCTTCTTTGGTGTTTTTCGATTTGGCTGTCTTCCTTGTTTTCATCACTGGGTGTCGTTTTGATACTTTCGATCACTTGTTTTCCTTTTCGTCGCAATTCGGCCGTGTTAGCTCTAACAGCTTCCGGGTGGATTTCTTCCCCGGAGGACCAGCTTCTTTGGTATCCTGGATGATTCATCGGTCTTTTGGCCGGGCCAATCAGCGCTAACGTTGGTGTTTGGAATATACTAGTATCAACACTCTTGCGCTTGCGGGTGCCAGTTGAAAGATCTTTCGCTGGAGAGTTCGTTGGCACTGAGGTCGAAGCGTGCGCTAGGGCTCTTACTTGGTATGACTGTCCGATAGGATTTTTCGTCGAATCTTCTGAGGAAGGAGTCGGCTGTAAGAAATAGGTTCGAGGTGGAACAATCGGAAGTTCATCAAGGGGTGACTCGTTTAAATCTATAAGCATCTTAATCGTCGGCCTCAGGGCGGGAAAGGATCTCTCCCGCCCTGAGGCCGACGATTCATCCAGTGGTGAGTCGTCTAAATCTGTAAACATTTTAGACATCGTTTCTCTTCCGGAGGCCGAAGTTTCATCGAATGGTGACTTGTTTAAATCTATGAGCATATTAGAAACTCCTCCCCTTCCTGGGGTCGAAGTGGCGGGTGCAAAGGCATGGTTTATCAAAAGAAGCACCCAGTAGAGCTGTTGAATGGAATAGGATCCCATGGGGTCCGATGCTTGCTAATAAAACGTGAGGTCAGCTGCGCATTGACAGATTTATGTGCGATCTTGGGCACTTGCATGTCTGAGTTCATGCCTCAAGCAACGGGGGGATCAACCATCCACCACATTAGGGTCACAAGTTGACTTGGGCTGGTAGTCCCCGAGTATACAGTGCCCTAACCCGCTTCTGTGCTGCCCTGGGGGTTCCTAATGTAGCAGATTTTGTTTTTTGGAATTTTCCTGTTCTGTGCATGAGTTTAGATGTTTTGTTCCATAAAGTCAAATTCCTGAAACTTGTGTTTCACAGACTGCAAAAAAAACCGGCTCAACTGCCTGCAGTGGCCAGGTGGAAACTCTACACCACGGGTACACTTTGATGGCAGGTGATTTGTCTTCAAGACAAAACGCTGAGAAAAACCACCTTCAAGACAACAATTGGTTTTGAGGGCGGCTTCCAGACCATTTAATCAAGGTTCAGCCTGGGAAACCTCCAACCCGTGGGATCTTCAGGTTGACTTGAGGACCACCCATGGTCCTCAAGTTGGCTTGAAAACCACAAATGGTCCTCAAGGCAACATTGAAGACCATTGTGTCAACATGAGGACAACCACAGACAACAACAAAAAATTGTTTCTCATCATAGTCTTATTAAAAGATCATGTTATATTTTCTACATACATACCTCATCAGTATCTCCCCTACAGATGAAACATAACAACCACTAAATACATACTCAAAAGGTGCACAAACCTGTATAAAAGGATAAAATCAGATGTGGTTTTTCTCTCTTTTCCCTTCATGAGATTTATATTGTTTTCATTCTTAAGTCAATAAAAATTCAGAATTTCTTTTTTCAAAATTTAATAATAGACAGATTTTCCTACCTATTTGTTACAAATTGGTGGTCTTCAAGTCGGCTTGAGTAGTTCTCAAGTCAACTTGAGAACCAAATTCCTTTGGTTCTCAAGTTGTTACCCCTCCTTGCTCAGAGCAAGAAGGGACTTAGCTTCCAACCCAGACTCCGTTACCAGAGCAGGAAGGGTTGGTTCCACAAGCAGATCAGCCTGCAAACCACTGAAGTGGTTTGCAGGCTGATCTACAGACTCCAAAAGTCCAATCTTCTCCGCAAAGATTGGAATACAGCTGTCACACTCTGCGATTCCAACCACTGGTATCCTTCTAGCTACACATGGTGCAAGGTAAAAAACAACAAATAATAAGGGTGTTTTTTGTTGATTGTTAATATCTCTTTTATTAATAATATACAAGTTATTATTTTTTTAGGAGGGGCCTGCAAGCAGGGGTGGTTTTGTCCCCTCAAAAGGTAATTCAAGACCTTAATATACTGGGGCCTGCAAGCAGGGGTGGTTTAGATCCCAGTGGTAATAGTGGTTCAAAAGGGCCACAGCTCCTGAATGGAAAAGACTTAGGCTTTAAGGGGGACATTTCAGAGGAAAACTGGACAGCTTGAAGCAGTTGGAACGGTGCATTGGACAGCTGGGCAGAGTTGGAGTTGAGAGAAAGGGGCTTTGAGTCTTGAGGACTGATTTACTCAACACACTAGTATGCTGGACTGGTGGAATGCTGGTTGTAAATATGATAAAGCTGGGGAATCAAAATACAGGGGGAATAAAGGGCCTCTTGAATGCCTTTCTGGAGCACTGATGGCGAAACATCCAGTGTTCTTTTTGGCTATGGGAACACTACAAGGAAGGAGTTATCCTGAGTAGAAATAACTGATGTGATTTATCAACTTATTACGCGTACAAGCTGCCAATAATAAATACAGCCTGTCAATCATCTAATGACATCATCTGAGGGCGCTTCAAGATCTGTTGGTTTGATATAAAACATGTATTAATCAATTGATCAATAAATTTTTGAAACAAATAATCAAATTATGGTACAAATGTCTATTTCTCTTTAATTTGGTTATTTCATGTACCATGAGAATGCTTTTCATAATTACATGATGGGTGCTATTCCAGTTCTCCATTCAATTATTTTACAAGCAACTATCCTGGGCAATGTATGGAAGTTTGATGAAATTGTTTAAACTAGAACCAGACTGAGAAGGTAATAATGTGTCAGAAACAATGAACAGAACATAATAGAGAGAGAGAGAGAGAGAAAAGACTAAACAAGGTTTACTATCAATTAGAAATTATAAGAGTAATAAGATGAGGTCTTGAAGGATGATGTGAGCAGTGGTAAGAGCAGTGATTGATCTTAGATTAGGACAGTAAGAATAAAAAACAAGAGAATAAGAATTTCAGTGATTTCCTCATCAAATAACAATGAGGCAGAAAATGAGATGAGGGTAGAGAAGAGGGAACAAACAGGACAAAAACTTATGAATGATAATTTTTCTTTTAAGGATGATGATTGGAGCAAGTGAGCAGGGAACTTGGTTTTGTTTAGAACAAGGGAATGAATTAAAGGTGAGCTAATTGGTTCTGATTTGATTGGAGCTGAGAGTGAATTTACAAGGTTAGAATTTTGATCTTTGATTGAGTTCTGATTTTCTTGAGTGTGATTTATTGAGCAGAGGCTTGAGGAGAACAGGCAATGACCTATGAGTTGAGCAGTGAATCATAGATGAGTCAATTGAGGAATATGTGACAAGATGAGCTAAAGGTTTTTTATAGTAGAATTCTTGAGTAAACCTAAGCGTGTGAAGGCATCACCTCCTGTTCATCAAGCTGTCAGAGAATCATTTTCACAGAGATCACTTGAAGTTGGCTAAATCAATATAAACTCAACACAATGCACCAGGAAAAATAAATTGTCACTAGACTACTGGTGACATCATCCTAGGTTCAATGAGCTACCCATCAGTAGTACAGTTGGTCTCATGTACAGCCCCTTGTAGGACACAAAGGGGCCATTGTTTCCTAGCTGGGGTAGAACCAGAGCTAGAACAAAGCTACAGCCATTGTTTCTTGATGTCACCGGGTGTCAGGTGACAATTTATTTTTCCTGGTGATGTGTCATCACTTATTGTTTTCCTGTGATTTAAAGAGCTTGTCAGTTTTTTAATTGTACAAGTTTCTCTTGAGTTATTTGAGGTCATCTAATGTTTTCTTCCTCCCTTGTGTTGTTTTGTTTGTTTATTATAATATTGGTTAAGTTATACAGTATTTATTTGTATGAGGTAACAATATACAAAAGACTCTAAACAGCGTGATATTTATGTCAAATGTTATTTAATATGTTATTTATGTGTTCAAAGTATAATTAAATAGTTCGTTTAAGCTATTATCCCGTATTTTAAGGACTTTTAAATACTAGAATAATCTCATATTACATATGTTTGTACCTAGTAAGTATTTTTAGCGCTTAGTAGGAGTATTCTTAATTTTATTAATGGAAGGAGTAAGTTTTCTAGGATACTTTGGCTAAAGTACCCCAGGTTATTTTACTTTCTCTATCAGAATATATAGTAATATTCTCACTTATATCACAGGTTAATGATTTATGATTTATTTTATTAGGGCATTAATAAAACACCCGGTTTTTCCGCTTTTACACCCGGTTTTACGCAGCGGCAACGTCCAAATTGCTGCGCAGTACACCCGGTTTTCCGCATTTACACCCGGTTTTTTTATTTAATTTTTTGCGGGCGGATTTTGATTATTTTTCAAAATTTTAAATTTATTTATTATACTTAAAGGGGTGTAGAATTTTATGGTAATCTTTATTTTCGCAAAAAAACTATGTCTTCTATTTTTTTTGGCCAATCCACCCGGGTTTTTTTTAATTTAATTTTTCGCAGGCGGATTTTCAGTATTTTTCAAAGTTTTAAGTTTATTTATCATACTTACAGGGGTGTAGAAATTTATGCTAATTTTTATTTTGCAAAAAAACTTTTTTTTTTTTTTTGTTGGCCAATCCACCCGGTTTTTTCATAAAAAGTCCTCACAGCTTAATTTCCAGGATTTCTCAACATTTGAAACTTTTTTAAAGCACTTGAAGGGGTGTAGAACTTACTGTGACTAACAGTTTTTTTTTTAAAATCACTGGTTGGATTTTTATGATTTTTGGACTCAATTTATTTCCAAACTTCACATCTGTCTTTCAAGATATTCAGGTGTTGTTTATTACATTTATTATTTATTCATAAATTATCAACTTTATTACATTTATTATTTATTCATAAATTATTAACTTGCAATTATGTCTCTTGCTTTTTAATTTATTTATTTATTTTATTCATTTCATTTATCCCATTTATTTTGTTTTATTTTATTTTGTTTTGTTTTATATTATTTTGTTTTGTTTATTTTACTTGTTTTACTTATTTATTTTACTTAACTTGTTTTACTTATTTATTTTATTTGTTTTAAATAAAATATTGAATGAGGATGATTGGGGAGGTTGCGTTATTCATAAATCATTAACTTGCAATGATGTCTCTTGCTTTTAATTTATTTATTTATTTTATTCATTTCATTTATTCTATTTATTTAATTTTATATCATTTTATATTATATTACTTTGTTTATTTTCCTTGTTCTATTTATTTATTTTATTTGTTTTAAATAAAATATTGAATGAGGATGATTGGGGAGGTCACGCGCATCAAATGCCGCCCTCCATATGCTATTTGCATTAAATTAAAAATTAAAAAAAACCGGGTGCCTGCGCGGAAAACCGGGTGCACTGCGCAGAAAACCGGGTGTAAACGCGGAAAAACCGGGTTTTTTTATTAACCCCCTTTTATTATTATTTTATTTACTATATTTGTTTATTACATTTATGGTGTTCAAATATGAAATTTGGGGAAATTGTATAAAATCTTAAACCCAGTTTCTTAAAACAATTTTGGTGTGTTAAGATCTTAAGATCTTATGAAATCCCGTTTGATATTTGAGTGCCCCACATCCACCCACCCCAAATCATGCCTTGCGTATCAGATTGTAAGTCACTGATACATGACTTACAATTTCGCTTGATCACGTGTTTTTCAAAGGCATCAAACAACTCAACTCACCACCCCACTCAAAGAAGCCGGCTCACTAACTTGGTTGCAGCCTTACTAGTCTTGCTCTTCAAACAAGATAAGGTATCAAACACATCAAACAACTGTACTGCTTTAATGACACTTATCCAATATCAATCAAAATCAAGATCTCTCTTTACTAGCCACTTTAGCCATCAAATCTAAACTCGACAAACTCAAACCAAAGGACTTGGTATCCTCCAGGTCATCAAGATAGTCTGTAATAATTGGTACTTACACAGTAGGGTGCCTTGGCTCCATATTGCTACTATTGGCCAAGCATATGAAATCTTCTCACAAAATGAGACTGTGTTCCTCAGACGGGCAAGTAATTTTATTATTTGGAGCCAAATTACTATTATGTATTGATCTCTATTTTGATTTTTAGGCAAACATGACTTGTGAAAGCTTTGACGAGCTCTTGGACAAGATTTGTCTAAATCCCATCTTTTTCAATAACTCTCAATACACTCAAAAACCATGTGAATACCAGCTACTGGTGAATTTGGCTCGCCTTGGTCTCAGTGGGAATGGGGGCTCACCACATATGCTTGCCCAATTTTTGAATATTTCTGGTGAGTTATCAATGGTGTTTTGATTTTTACAAGTTCCCTGATTAAACTGATTTAGGGTTCATCAGAGGGCACTGTGGAGAAATTTACGCAAATATGTGGAAAACAAATATGTTGTCAGCTTGCTACTATGACAGAGCAACCTGTCACAAGATTTCTACAAAAATTATTATAAAATACATAGAACATCAAATAATAGTTAGAATATTATTTGATATTCTGAATCTACACTAAAATTGACCTAGGGTACCTCACTCACAGGTACCCCTAATTCTTACTCCTTCACCATGTAAATTGGCAAAGAAGAATTAGAAAGTACCTTTAATAAAAAAGCCACTTGCATTAATTAATGCTTATATGTACATATACATATGCTTAAACCCCATTTCCAGTCACGGAAATGAGGTGTTGTGTAAATTAGGGGAGATAGTGTAAATACACTGTGTTTTAATCAAACCCCGCGTACCGCAGTCCGCAGAACTTGAAGTTCAACCCGCGTGACTGAAAGCCCGCGCCAAAGTTGAAATATAAGCCCCCGCGCAAGCATTAAGCCCCTTACAGGCTCTCAGCTGGCACGCGGACTCCACAGTCACTCAGGTACACCCAAATCAGTAAAAACACGCCCCAGTATCCTCATTACATATGTTACATGTGTAATAAAGATTACTGGGGACTACATAATTAATCATACTAGATATTATTATTATTTACGCATATAAATAAAATTATATTGATTAAAACAAACAGTACAAACAATACTGTGGCTTATTATAAATACAAATAAGCCACTAGTATTAAATCTATAACAAACATTACTAATGTACTACAGACTGTAAATCAATATAAATAAATAAATAATAAATAAATAAACTAATAAAATCAATTGGTGACGTGTATTCAAAGCAGGGGCTGCTAAAGTGTCACCAAGAAAGCAAAAATGGCCAAAATGTGGTCCAAAGATCCCACAAGTTGGCCAATAATACCTACAGGGTCCCCAGAGGGAACTCAAGACTATTTAAGGAGCTCTCCAACCGCCCAAAGAAGGCTCCTGATGTTTCCCAATACCCACTAACCACCTTACCCACTTATTATTAGATATAAATCTTTATAAAACAGTCTGGTAAGCTTCTTAGTAGTTATTCTTTAGCCCTGTCTTCCACAACAACTCTACAGTGACCATCCAGCTCCACCAACCATCCATCAAAGCGCTCCAAACTGTCCAGTTTCACCCTGAATATACCCAAGATCCCTCAAGGTTTATTACTAGTAAGTAATAACCCTTTTCTTGAAGATATTCCACACTTTCCTTTCCTGGGATTAAACCACCCCTGTTCCAACAGGCCCCAGTGTTCCAGGTACCTAAATCCTCTGCAATTTCTTTGCAAGATACCTTAGAGGGATCTAAACCACCCCTGATTTATCAGGCCCCTCTGGTTTTAATTATATTAAATTTATTTAATATAATTATTACTCTATTTTTTCTCTAAATTTTACGTCACAATTCCCCCATATTATTTGGGAATTGTAACTTTTGTACCTTACCCAGAGTTTACCACTCTTTCCATTCATTCTTGCACCACCTGTAGCTAGAAGGACTTGTCCTTGGCATCAGGGAGGCTGACATATGTACGCTGGCCATCTGCAGACGAGCAACAGATTTATTTTACACAATCACCTCACAATGTCTTCAAGAAAGCTGTTGGCTTGGTTGATGGGACTCTTATCCCCCTTGCGTTTGCCCCCTCAAAGCACAAGGAGGATTATTGGATGCGTAAAAGTCTATATGGGCTAAACTTGATGATTGTGTGTGATCAAAACCAATGTGTCTTGTTTGTGCTGCATGGGTGGTGTGGGAGTGCCCACAACCAATGAGTATATAACAATTCTGAGGTATAACTTTGGATCTTTTGATTTATTGGTGTGTTACTCTGCTGACATATTTGTTTTGCCAGCTGTACTTGAACGAGTGCAAGTACTTCTCAAAAAGTGAGCATCAATTGGCCAATTCCGATTACACTGCATCCCAGACAGTCATCCCCACATTCAAGCGCTCACCTAATAAGCCGTTGCCTGCCAACAAACAGCAATTCAAATATGCATTGGGTCACCAGCAAGTCAAAGTTGAGAATTGCATAGGGATAATCAAGAATCAATGGCAATCACTTGAATTGCTCTGACTGAAACTCACCAACGTACAATCAGCATGTTGAGTTAATTGATGGATTTGTGCAGCAATAAAGTGTTTGTCTTTCTAATAATCTGTTTGAGGGCTAAGTAATGCAATAGTGGCCAACATTGCTTGATTATATTGCAAGCCTGACTTGATGAAGTCTTGCAACATCTTAGCTTGCTCAAACACATGAGACTTAGCTTTCATTTGAGCCAACTCCTCTTTCCTATGGACAACATTGGCTCTCAATTGTTCAATTTCCAGATTTTTCTGTTTGACCTCCACACGGCTTTGTTCAATATCAATCTGTATTTGCTGGACCTCTGCATGCACTCAATCAATCTCTACTTCTGCTAAGTCAAGTCGAAACCATTTCTCCTGACAGTCAAGAACCCAATCCTCTGGATCTTTCTCATCAGGCCTATCATTCTTTGACATGGCGGCTGCCATGACCTCCACAAGTTGCTTGTCATTGCGCAGCATTTTTTGGGTGATTTCATTGTTTGACTCTTGATTGGTGTCAGCCCCTGTCTCTTATGTGACGCGGGGTTGAATGATAGATATGTATAATACTGTAGACAGTAATATTATCTATATGTTTTGGTCTCACTATAGCCGGTGAGGCCAGTTGAATGAAAGCTCAGATACACAAGAGGGTATATGAGCTGGCACCCTAGGATTAACAAGGGAACGCTGTGGAACTACTCACAGGACATAATAGAGCTTGGAAGGGAAATGGATGACTACACTAGTACTAATGTAAGTTATACCAAGGGTGCTGATGTAAAGCTACCTTCCTGACTAATGCTGAGGGGAATGAGTGTAACACTAAGAATAAAATAAAGGTGTGGCTAATTTCTATTTATTCTTAGAAGACTAGTACTGATGAACTTGCTTACTACACACACCAGGTGAGAGGAATGGATAAGGGAATGTGGTGTATAAAAGTATATGTAATAATTTGCATAAGTATTTTATAATATGAGGTAAGGTTTTATAACTCTTGAGTCAAGGTGGACCAAAAAAGAGAGGGGGATAATGATATGATATGATATGATATTTAGTTTTAGCTGAGTAACTGAGCTGTACTGATATTGATATTGATATTGATTTTTATATTTATATTTATATTTATATTTATATTTATATTTATATTTATAGGTTTGATGGTGACTCTACTTTATAGGTATACTAGTATATGGGATCAAGAATGCTGGTATAGGTAAGTCAGTAAGTCAAAGGGTCCATAAGGGAACAAGAGGGAGGAACAGGTGTCCTTATATATCTGAGAGAGAAGATGAGCCATCAGGATTGAGAAAGGAAACAACAAGGCTATGACATGTAGCTGGTGGGAAAGGAAAATATGACAGATGAGTAGAAGAGACAGTGACACATATGAAATGGTCATGACAGTGACACATGAGTAGTGGAAAGGTAGAGTTTATGTATATGATGTAATATGTTATGTAGGATATAATGTGTAGTATGTATTATGTATCTTGGTTGTGAAATATATCTAATTATAATGTGTCCTTATTGTATTCTATACCTTACTTTATACTATAACTTGCTGTATTATTCTGAGTTTGCCTGTAACTCTTGAACTATGAGGAATTTGGGGGTAGTTGTAGTGAGTGACTAGGGATAAAATGGGGTGTAGAATCTGATTGTGAGATAATAATGGTGAATCTATTCAAGGTTTAGGATTTATATGTGTAAATATGTAAGTATTTGGGATTTATAAGTGATTAATAGTTATTGAAAATATGGTAATGACGTGGAATGGATCACCACAACACCGGTATGTAATACCTCAGCGCTTAGATGCCTCAACTACTCCCTGAGAGTGGGGGAGGACCTCTATTCACTTGAATAAGTATTCCAGTGACTAGGAATAAGGTACAGAAGGGGATAAAAGAGTAGGAAAAGGTTGATTTGGATTACTATAAACCCCACTCACTGATAACTAGTAAGGTAGATGGGTTTGTATGGTAATAATCTGGGGGAAATTCCCTTTAGAAGGAAATCTCAACCCTTTAAATGTTACACAACATGTTAACCCCAATGTAATAACCCAAGGATTTTGTATTACATGGGGTAATTTATGATAATAGTCTCCTTGAAGGAGATATAACTACATTGTAATGATATATGGTAAATTAATGGAGAGATATTAATCTCTCCTTAAATTAGAATTTCTTAATAATAGTTAGTTTATAAAAAAGATAAATATTAAATAAAATAAGTATAAAAATTATGAGTCATATGGGAATTGAACTTATAAATTTGAGATAATTTACTTAGTTCATTTTATTCCCCTTTTTTTTGTAAAAACAAGTTCTTAACCATTGGGTTATGTGACTTGTATTATTTTGGAGACATGTGGGCTTGTTGTCTCAATGTCTGACAATCGGCCGCTAGTTCCTTCTTTGAAGGGAGGAATTGTGAGGCTATTGGTTCTGCATAAGTTTTTTGGTTACCCTTGGAAAAACTCTTGGCCAAAGTTCTTTTGCTTCCTGCTTGGAGTTGTGAACCCAACGGATTATTTTGTGTGACTTCTTGAGAGAGTGAAGCTGGAGTTGTTGTGATAGACAAATGGGGCCAATTGATATGAGTGGACATATTGTCAACATTGGAATCCAAGCTTGCATTGTCCAGGCCAGAGATGGGGGACAAGTCTTTTTCCCCATGATCTGATTGAGCATCCCTGACCATTTCTGAGCCTGGCAAGACATCCCGGCCAACACCTTGTTGAGAAATGACCATGGGAGCTTCAGACGGCCGCTCTCCCATGACTGATTCAAGTTCAAAGAAGTATGGGCATTGTTTTTGGATCACATCTACAATCCGCAAACAACCCTAGTTAGGGAAATGATGAAAAAAAAACCCTTCAGTTTTGGTACATGCTTCTTCAATATACCCATCACCATCACCATCAACATCCTGTATTTGCATGTCTTGCGCCTCTTCCATGATACCTTGGCCAGTCTGTTCTTTGAAGCCAAGGCTTCACGGAATTTCTTTTCTAGCTGGGTGATCTGTGTCCAGTGTCTAATGATCAGCTCATTAACATCACCAGACCATGTTAAAGAGCATGTACCTACCTGTTGCTCTACACCCTTCCAATCACAACCACGTTTTTCAAATCCACAAATGGCCAAGTAAATAAGAACCAACTTGCAAACATTGTGTTTTCTCATTTCTTTGGATCATTGCCAAAGTTGGTAATTAACTTCAACCATCAGCCAATCTACAATAAAGTCCAGTTCATATTTACCATTGGAGTTCTTGTTGTGTCAGCTTGCTACTAGTTCAGAGACAACCTGACTAGAACAAAAATAAACATAAAATAAAAAATATAGTATTAATCATATAACAAAGAGTAATAAATGAATAATAATAATATAAAGCAACATAAAGAAGTAATATGTAAATAATAAATACATTATTACATAGTAAATTAATAACAAATAAACAAATACAATATTAAGTATAAAACAATGAATATGTTAATAAATAATAAGATAAATAAAAATATTATTTCATAATCTTAAAGAGCGTGTAAAATAACCTAGGGTACTTCAGCCAAGGTAACCCCAGATAACTTAAAACTGCTAGTAGTAAAACAACTTGAAAGAATATTACCACTAAAGCGCTGAATTAATTATTATACATTAAAATACAGAATAAAAACAATAAATGCATGTACAAAACCACGAAATAACAATTTATTTAAATAAGAACATAATAAAATAAATACATATGACATTAATAATATAAGTATATAATACTAGTAATATACTATATTATCTATTTTATTTTATTTAATTAAATACTAAGTACACTAAGGATGATTCAGAGGGACAAAGACCACGAAACAGAGGAAGGAAATAAAATGAGAAACTCCTGAAAATAACAATTGAACAACTGTTCAAAATAAATGTATTACATCCTTAGTAGGAAATTATTGATTGACAGATCTCTGCAGTCATGCATTCCCAAAGAGCCTGCATGACAGGGATCAAAAAAGAAGCTCTTGAAGCGCCCACAGAACAAACAAATACATGTATTTCACATTGTACACAATACAAAACAATTAAACTCTGACAAATGTGATCAACAGGTACATGTGATATTTAATCAATGCATTTTGACATATAGTTAAAAACTTTGATCAACACATCTAAAAAACCTTGTCAGAGGTTCAGAAGCGCCTCAAGATGCCAGCAAAGGAGCTTAGACAGGCTGTACCCACAGTAGACAGCCTGTACATATGGAAATTTGATTAAATAACTACATACATTTGTATTAAATCTTAACCCCTTCATTTTAAATGTTCCCATAGCCAAAAATACATCCTGTGTTTCGCCATCAGGGCTCCAGAAAGGCATTTAAGGAGCCCTTGTTCCCCCTGTATTTTGCCTCCTCATGCTTTAATATATATACTACCACCTGTACCCACTTACATAGCTTTACAAATTGTTATTCCGTCTGGTAAGGTCCTAGTATCTGTTCTTTAGCCCCTTCTTACTCCCCTGAAATTTCCCAGTGTCCACCCAGCTCTTTCAACACCCTTTCCAAGCGCTTCCAACTGCCCATTTTCCCCCTGGAAGAACCTCAAGTCTGTTACAGGTAATTTATTACTAGTAAGTAGATAAACCTTCACTGCCAGCATAATTGCCTAGGATGAAGTCATCCCAGTTAAACTGGGATGCACTCAACCAATTTAAACTTGGTTGAAATCAACTGATGAAATATAAATCCAAGGGACCCCCCTTGGTTTTATATTTCATTGGTTGAGGTCAACCTACTTTAAATTGGTTTTTTGCATCCTAGTTTAACTGGGATGAACTCAACCTAGGCAATTATGCTGGCAGTGCTTTCTCTTGAGATTCTCCCCCATCTTTTATCTGGGATTTAAACCACCCCTGTTTACAGGCCCCAGTGTGTTCAGGTACCTAAATCCTCTGCTTGCAAGATACCTTTGAGGGATTAAACAACCCCTGATTTATCAGGCCCCTCATAATTTTAATTATATTAAATTTATTTAATATAATTAATTATCTTTTACCCCTTATACCTCATATCCTTATTGGTATTACCTCTTATAAATCCTCCCAGAGCTTTATATTGCTCTTTATCGTTTATTTTGCACCTTGTGTAGCTAAAAGGAGTACTCCTTGGCATCACATAGGCTGACATGTCGCAAGTACACAATTTTACTGTCTTTTTTGAAGAATTATCTTTAGTGGTACCACCTTGTTTTTGGCCTTGACCTCTCCTGCCATGTGTCGTTACTGCTGTAACCTTCTGATTTTTACTGTTCTATTGAGAGATGTGTGTCTGAGCAGCTGACAAAACTGAAGAGATTTCCTGAGCTTGTGGTTGACTGTGGTCTTGGCCTTGAATGTGAGAATAAATACCAGTAGGAACCACAAATCCACCTTTCTGGGGAGAGATGGAGGGCATTTGAGTCCTTTGGAATGAAAAAAACAGCAGTATTCAATAATAAATTGAATGAATCCACACTTACAAGATCAGGGGCACATTGACACCAGGCAAAATCTGAACTGAACCTGTTGACAGAGCTTGTGATGCTGGTGTTGGGGTGGGTGTTGGTGTTGGTGTAGGGGGGGGGGGGGGGGGTTTGACTAGCCATTAGTGGATGATTGATGGATGACATGTCCTAAATCTTGAGGGGAGGCTGGCGGGGCATACATAAGTTTTTTCCGGGTAATTTTGGGGAATAAGTCAAAATGGAACTTAAGATTTTATGCAATTTAATGCAAATTTGATATTTGAACACCATAATTATTACTATGTAAAGAATATGATAAACATATTTAGTGTTAGCTGACTAAATTCTCTGCTAACAGTAACTTTTTGTTAGTGTAGCTAAGAAAAACTAACATTGCACTATGCTACTGCTTGTTAGCGCAGCTGGCCGTTGCTGGTAGTGTATATAGGGTTGATCATTTGTCTCAGCCCAGTGGAGTAAAACAATTTGTTGATCAGCATTCCTTGGTCAGGAATGCTGAACAAGGTGCGCCATGGAATTTGGGTGCATGGCTAAAGCATCATGAGCTGAGGTTCAATTCATACTTGCTGCATGTCAACTGTTGACAGTTTCTAGTGTAGAGCTTTTCTTGTTAGTGAATTGCGCTTATAGTGTCAGGAATTATGAAATGCTAATGACAAGCCCTGACTGCACTCTCCATCTGTGCTCTGCAGTTTGGTTCAAGAGAGAAAAAAAAAGCATGAAGGCGACCCAAAAAATTAGTGCTGAGTTGAGATATGGGTTGTGTCAGTTTGCAGGTGGCCTCCTTAATTCTTCCCCGCACATGTTCAGTTCATCCACACAACCATCCACATACGGTCCAGCTTCGTCAACCGAGTGACACACGAAAGAACCACTTTGGTTTGTGTCTATTTATACTCCCATTTTTCCTAACAAAATATCATGAGCTGACGATATTGTTTCTATCAACAGAAACAGGACCAAGTCGATATAGATCGTTCACGGCCCCGGAGTGAAGATGTCACCGAGATCAACTCAGACGTGAGTGAGAGGCACCCTTCAGGAGCAGAACGATCCCAATTCTGATACACTGGACCAAACGTCTGTTGGACGCCGAATTCATCATCCAGTTCAGCGTACAAAGCTGATGGCCACTCAGACACCGCCCACCATCGGGTCCATTGCTCGCCCTCCTCGACAGATCTCAGTCATGAATCCACCACCATGTACGACCCCGAGACCGACCATCAGGTGCACGAGCAACAGCCGGATGCGGAGGGTGAGGCACACGCGGCTCGTCTGGGAGCTCACGACAAATCCCAGGAACTATTAGCCTACCTCGTGTTCTTTATTCTTGGCTCTTCTTTCCTCTTACCGTGGAACTCGATACTCGTTTCGACCACTTACTTTGGATCCCGTCTGGCCGGTCATCGGTTCCAATTCAACTACATGAATTGGATTACCGTCGTCTTCACCATCGCCAACGTTGTCTGCATCTCTCGTGCCACCTCTACCCAGCAAAATAACGTATGTTTGTCCGGTCGACTCTGGTTTCAAGTCAACCAATTGAATTTCTAGTCCGCTAAATTTGTAATCTATCAACCAATTTCAGAAACATCCAACGATTCGTATAACTATGTCTTTATTACTCATCACCTCGCTCTCTATCCTCCTCTTGATTTCGACCCGATTCAAAGCAGTCGATCCGAGTTGGTTTTTTGGATTCCTAATCGCTGTGACTCTTGCTGAGGCACTAGGGTCCTCGTATCTGCAAACGAGCGTCATCGGACTGTCAGCGTGGTTTGGATCAACCTACTTACAGGCCATTCTATCCGGACAGGGTGCGATTGGGGTGCTAGTTAGTGTGGTCCAACTATTCGTGAATATCAAGGAACTCCATTCTGGTCCATCAAACCCTGGCAATACGGCAAGCCATATCCTACAGAGCTCGTTTACGTTCTATGGGCTATGTGCTGGATTCTCCATCTTTGCGCTGCTCTGTTTCCTGTTTTTAATCAAACTACCGATCTACAAATTGGCCATCCAGCGAAAACATTCAGCAAGGAAATCACAGCCCAGCTCAGGATGCGAGGTTTCAGTCGAACAACCCTTACTATCTCCCTCAGTCGATCTACTATCCGAAAGTCTGTCTCTTCCAGCTTCGCTTCCAGAAGGTCCCGACCTCTTGCTAGTCGAACGAAAGATCAGGCTGCTTGGCCTGAGTATCTTTTATAACTTTTTTATCACCTTGGCCGTGTTTCCCTCAATTACGGGCTTCATCCTCTCATCTAATGATCCAGACCGTGCCCACATTGGCGCTTTAGCGATCACATCGAACAGCTCTCGGTTCTTGGACAACTGGTATAAACCGACAATCTTCATTCCTACCCACTTTGTGATCTTCAATCTAGGCGATTGGATCGGTCGGCTGTTGCCTCAATTCTTTGCCAGATTCTCGCAGCAATTGATTAAAAAGAAACCTGCTCTGTATACGTTGAGTGCTATGAGGACGGTATTTATTCCTCTGTTTTTGGTCTGCAATGTGGATTACAGCTCGATTGTTCTCTTAAGAAGTGATCTGAGTGGGTCCGATCTTCCCCCTTCATGCCGTCAATCTATCTATGCCATTCCAACCCTCCACGGAAGACTGATTTCTTACCGTTTTATTGTTTAGTCTACTTGACCATATTAGCTTCCTTTTCGATCTCGAACGGCTATCTATCAGCACTCATCATGACAGCTGGGGTTCTCGAACCTACGTTGAAACCCAACGAAGTTGACGTGAGTTTTTATTATGTACCTCTGTGCAGCTTAATCAGTTTGTTTCTGGAAGTAGGATGGCAGAAAAGAGCTACACGCAAATCTGATGTTCCAATCCAACACTCGTGCATTCTGATGTTTAGGTGGCCGCAACATGCTTATCTTTTTATCTCACCTCGGGACTGGCAGCTGGTAGTTTAATTAGTTTTGGTGTTAAGGCAATCGTCTTTATTCTATAATATCTTACCTTCTACCATTTATGTCTATGTATTGGAAGAGAGCATTTTTCAAGCTTAGAGGTTCATGTACCAATAGATACCCAAGTATTTATGTACAGCTAATGCAGAAAAGGTTGCGGAATTTCCGTTTTTTTTTTTTTTTGCCCACCGATTTTTTTTTTCCCCCCCGAATTTTTTTTTCACCCGGCCCCGGCTCCCGAAGCCCAGTGTAACCGGCTGGGCGGATTCATCCGCATTGCTCTGTATCGCAATACACCCACGCCGAAGGACGCCGCAAATAACTCTCAACGTGAGCACGATTTCTCTTCTCATTTCATTTGTGCATACTAATTTTTTTCCTTTTCTGGCATACAGTTAGAAAACCGGACATGGTGTTTACAAATCCAGAAGATATGGTAAATATATCAGTTGGCCGCATTGAGACAGTAATTGGTAAGACTATGTCGGCCCACATACCTCCTTTCCTGTTAACATCTAGAGTTCGTTCACAAGCAGTAGTAGATCGTGTCGAAGAATGCGTCCATCGGATATGTTTGAAAGAATTTATTGGACACACATACACGGATGGTTAGACAATTGATAAGCCGATTGGGGATATTAGAGCTTCAGACCTGATGTGCTTTCTTGAGTGGCTGTGGTTCTGGACAGATAAAAAAAGAGCAGACTTACCTTGACCTTGATCTGCATGTTTGTCCTATGGCTTGACAAGTGAATGGCCTGGTGTGGAGATAAACAGACGCGCTGCTTACAACAACTCCTTTTCTCTATCTCTACACAGAGTTTTTCTTTTTCATTATCTCACTTGTAGTCATTCTTGACACTCTCTTTTCCTCATCTTGTTTTCTTTGACCGCATTAAAATATGCTTGATATTAAATGAAATAAACTTTTTACAAAAATATATTGCATGAAGAAAAAAAAACCCCACTTAAACTGAATCAACTCAGAAAGAAAGGAGAGATCAGAAAAATGGCATCTTGAACTGAATCATCTCAGAAAAAGAGTTCAGATGTTTTGATTTTTTCAACATAAGTTTTGTGATTTGTTCAACATAAGTTTATAATTCAATAAGACAAACTTAGTAATTACAATAAGGCGGTAAGAGTAGCGGAATGCTCCATATAGGACAATGAGCTCTGGGATTCATTTGTGGAATGCCGGGAAATCAGTGCTATGCTCATTAATCAGAAAACTGATGATGGGAACACTCACCGAGTGCAATGGCAATGCCGATTGAGACAAGACAGAAGCCCCCAATCTGTATACCAGATGAAACAAAATCAGTCTTCTATTTTGGTGCAGGTTGCGAGAGAGGTGGGAATAATCAATCACCTTGGCCAAAACTGCTTGCATGTGTCCAGTAGAATCATTTTCTGCACCAACCAGGGTGGCTGCTCGTCTGAAAAAAGTGTTGGCACCAGTAGCACTCACAATCCCCTCAGCCTCACCCTGCTTGCAGATTGATCCTGAGAAACATTGATCAGCGACTGATTTGGAAATTGGAAGTGATTCACCGGTCAGTGCTGCTTGGTCAATGCTGACATTGATTGCATTGTATAGCCGGCAATCTCCAGGTACCACATCACCAATCTGACAAAGGACAAAATCAACAAAAAGACTCTAAAAAACTTGATGATGGGTGCAGTGTTGCAGTAGAAAAATCCAAGCCCACCTTGAAAGCAACAATATCGCCAGGGGCAAATTCCATGGCAGTATCATCTTTATGGTTGGGTATGAACCTGGCTCTCTTGGAGAATCTGTCTACAACTACTAGTACTGAGTTATATGAGAAGGATCCTCCTGGGGGTAGGCCTGTTACAAAGTCCATGTTTATAATTTCCCACTTGTCAGTTGGTTCAGATATTTTCTGCAATAAGCCAAATCTCTTTCCAGTTTGCTTATTGCCTTTCTTACACGCATCACAAGATTTGATATAGTTGTGTACTTGTTCTTTCCAATTGATCCACCATGCAGTATATTTAATTCTCTCCACTGTTCTTTCTTCAGAAAAGTGTCCAGAATTAACATTATCATGGCATTCTTTCAGAATGTTATCAATTTGGGAAGGGTCACTTAGCACTAGTACACTTGAATGCCTATTCCTGAAATATAGAAGGCCGTCTAGGAGACTGAACTTTCCAAGTTTATAATGTTTGGCTAATTCTTCTGGTAGACTGGCTATTAGTTCTGTTGGGCTGTTGTCATTTCTAAGTATGTCTAGTAGTTTTAGCAACTCAGGGTTCTTGTCATAGCTATTCTTGACTAATTCATAGAATGCATTATCTAAGTCACACACATGAATTCCTAGGATGGGAAATATGTCTTCATCTTCTGGGTCATAAGCGGGATTATCTGGGTTATTAGGCAAGGCCCATCTACTTAGTCCATCTGCATTTTTGTGCTTAGCTCCTGACTTATGAATAATAGTCATATGTCCTCTATACTGCTGAATTGCAATTTGCCATCTGAGCATATGTCTATTAGGGGTTTTCATATTCATCAAGGTTCTTACAGCTGTGCAGTCAGTTACTACTAAAAAGTTAGACCCTTCTAGATAGTAATGTAACTTCTCCAGAGCCCATACAAGTGCTAAACATTCCATTTAACTTGCTCCATATTTCTTCTCAGTGCTCTTAATTTGTCTTGCGATGAATAAAATGGGTTTCTCCACTGGTTTATCTTCTATTACAAATTCCTGGTGGAGGGCTGCTCCTAAACCATCTAAGCATGCATCAATATACAGTATAAATGGTTTATCATAGTCAGGTTGAGCCAATACTGGTGCTGTGGTAAGAAGTCTCTTCAACTCTTCATAATTTTGTACTCTATCATAGGTCATTTCAAATATTGTATCATGGTTGCAGAGTGCATAGAGGCTTTTACTTACATTTGCAAAGTTGGGGACATGTTGGCGGTAATAACTACAGAAACCTAGAAAGGACATAATTTCTGTTCTATTCTGAGGCATGGATTTCATTAAGACTGCTGCTACTTTATTTTGGTCTATAGCTAGAGAAAGACCTGAGACTACTCTTCCTAGTGCTTTAAGTTCTCCATATCCAAAGTTACACTTTTTGATGGACATTTTTAATCCTGCTTGTGTGGCAGTTTGGAGTACTATATTGATCTTTTCTAGGTGAGTTTCCCAGTCATCAGAGTAAATGATAATGTCATCTATATATACCATCATCCAGTTTTGTCTAATGAATGAACCAAAAATGGAGTCCATCATTCTTTGAAAGTGTGATGGCGCATTTTTTATGCCAAAAGGCATTCTGAGTTATTCAAAAATCCCTAGGTGACATATAATCCTCAGGAATTTCCTACTCTCAGGTGCTATGGGGATCTGATGGAATCCTTTCAGTACATCCATAATAGTGATATACTTGGCCTTAGATAAGTTATGTAATGAATGGTCTATCCTGGGGATAGGATAGTAGTCAGGTCTAGTGTAGTTATTCAGAGCACAAAAATCTCCCACCATTCTTGACTTTTCATTATGCCAGGCAATTATTACAGGTGTGGTGACTTTTACCTGTTCATTATGTCCAACTTTTCTCAGGACTTTGAGTTCTTGTAGCTCTTTGATGTTTGTTTCCAGAGCTTCTCTTGATTTGGGGCTGGAGGGGTAGGGTGGTCTCCTCACCTGTGGGGGATAAGGTTTGTCAATATTAAGTTCCAATTTCATGTCATGGCCCTTGATGTTACCAATTGGTTCTTCTGTAGTGCAGAAAGCTTCTTTATGTTCAAAACAAGTTTTCAACACATCCAACTTTTGTTTCTCATTTAATATGTCACTGACAGCAGCTTGTGATAAATATTCTTTCTGGAAAGATAGTAGATCTTCTTGGATTTCAACATTGTTAATGGCATCTGGTATCTTGATGTTAATGTTGCAGATTTGGAATTTTCTTTTCCAATCACCACCAATAGTGTAGAATCTATCTTTACTCTGGAAAATATCTATACCATACATACAGAAAGCATCATTACCTAGGATCAGGTATTCACAGACTGCATCTTGTAACACTACAAATTCAACAGATAACCTAAGAGATCCTTTAGAGTGAGGAAATATTAGAGGTATGGATACTACTCCAATAGGTTTCATGGCTGAGTTGCAACTACTAAACTTGGCTTTTTGGCATGGGAATTAAGTTATCTCTCCATCTGGGGTAACATTCATCTAGAAAGGTACTACTGGCACAAGAACAGAAAGCTCCCACGTCAAGGAGGACTCTTATTTCTTTGTTGTCAAACAAGACAGTAGTATAACTAGTTTTTCCCATGGTGTAACTCATACCAGCTTCAGGTTTATTGGTGAGTAACTTTGCGTCAGATATATGGCCAATCTTCATGGAGGGATCCCATTTTTGTGGTAAATTAGAGTCACCATGTATAGCATTAATGGATAATTCATCCCCAATGTCAGCTTGAATAACTGAGATTCTCATCAAGTCTTCTTCAGCAGGTTCATTCATGACTATTTCAAACTGGGAATGGGTATCTTCTTCAGTTTCTGATGGGGTGTTCATTACTACCATATTTACTCTTTTACGTATATTGGTACATTCATTTTTCCAATGACCCTTTTCTCCGCACTTGAAACATTCAGGAGTAGCAGTTTTCTTGGGGATTTCAGTTGTAGGGTTGATCTTGGTGGAATCTTTTTGGAACTCTTTTCTCTCAGGGATGTTACTTCTGATGTAATTTTTGTTCCATCCATTAAGGACCACCATTTCATTTAATACACTACTGAATTCTGTCAGATCTACATCTAGTGAGGGGAATCTACATCTCATTATACTTTCAAGATTTCCTTTACATTGACTCAATAATCTATTATTGGCTTCTTCATCAGAGAATCTGTCATACACACATTCAATTCTTCTTCTTTGTTTCAAGCACCATTCAGAAGTAGTTTCTGTGGTTGGATCAAAGTAATCTTTTTCAAAGGCTTGACGCTTTTCATTTTTCCAAATTCTGGTGCCAAACTGGGCTTTGATTAATTCTTTCCATACTGACCAAGATTGGTGTCCTACAGCTTTACTTTTAGTAATAAACCAAGTAGAAGCCATTCCTTCAAATAGTACAGTAAGTCTTGATGTGATGACTTCATCATCAGCTTGGTAAGTTCTCACTATATGATCAATGTAATCTATAAAACTCATATGGTCATATTCTCCTTTACCATCAAACTTGGGCCAGTCTTTTAAGGGGGGCATAAGTTTGTGTATAGCAGTCATGTCAGAGTTTCTGTAAGGAGTGGACATCCTGGTATCTTTGGTCATAGGTCTATTCTGCATGAAAGGATTGTTATACCTAGGTTGGGCACTATTGGTATTGGGGGCGCTGTGTTTTTCTTGAGGGACAATGTTGGGACTCAAGTATTGGAGATTTTTATATGGATTATTTTGTTTCTCCTCTTGTTTGTTATGATAATTAGAATTAATATTGATGTGAGGAGCTTCATCTCTGTCAAGATACGTGGTGGGTTTACTGTAAGGTACCTTGTCACAATACTTATTCCAATTGTTTGTTGCTTGATTAACCATCTCTTCTTCACTGTATGAGCTGCTGGGTCTGTGAGGCTCATGGTATTGTGGATTTATTTTCTCCTCTTTTAAGGATTCTATACCTGAGATGATGGTTTTTAATTTTGAAATTACATTGTCTTTTAATTTCAAGGATTCAATTTCAGAAGTAAGGACAGATAATTTGTTGTGTACCTGTTCCTCTAGTTTCTCAAATTTTGTATTAAAATTGTTATTAAGATTTATGATTAAATCCTCTAATTTATTGTTATTTGGTTCATCCTTTTTGAGGGAATTAATAACATATTCTGCCATTGTTACTTGGGAAGTTTGCATTTCTTCAAGAACATCTAAAGTGTCATTAGTATTTTTGTTGATTTCTTTTGTTATATCTTTAAGATTCTCACTAGTTTTGTTAAGTTCCATCAACATTTCACTATGATGTACTGGTAACTCAAGGGGCAAAGGTTTGTCCAGTGTTTGCAAAACTCTCATGGTGCGCACTGTGAGAACTCCTTTTTGGGACGGGTGGCAGTTCTGCGAGGGGGAAATACCAGTAATAATATTTCAAATATGTAAGAAGATATTACAACTGCTACGGGTGGTTTGAAAGACCTGCCCCTCTATGATACTACACAAGAGCTATCACAACAAATTTATTTATTTTATTTGTTGTGGCAAATTAATGATAGAGAAAACTTATGTGTAGCAGTCTCTATCAGACCTAGATCAAACTTGAATTCAGTGGAAATGGGTTTGGTGGAATTTGTATGGGCAATAGAGCCGGGGTGGTTTACAACAGGATTGAGTCAGATGATGGAAGTAAGTCTTAAGTAAATATCTTTTATGTGTTTTTTTTATATATTTTTAATTGAAGTGTAGATAAACTAGTAAAAAATAATTCTTGACGGAACTGATGTTATATGTGAACTATTCAAAGTGTATTTGCCCTCTTCCTTAACCTTCAGTTAAGAGCACAATGGGTAAAGTCAATTTTGCTTGTTAAGAGCACAAATAATGATGTTAGCTACTGGACTACTTATATATCCTCTGAGATATGAAAGATTTTGATGGGTCACTTGATTGAGATCACACTGTGGAATCTACTTGGATTTGTGATGGAAACTCTAAGTGAGATGTATGTTCTGCTTAGGATTCCTCCTCTGGCATGCTGAAACTGAGGAGAGAAAGCCTCCTCCTTTTATAGTAAAACATGAGGGATTTCTGCTGGTGTGACTGCCATTGAGGTGCTCATATGATGGTGGTGGTAAGGGTATCCATGTGGTGGTTGTGGTATCCATGTGGTGGTGGTATCCATGTGGTGGTGGTATCCATTAAGTATACTACAACTATGCACTTTGAATCTAATTCTATACTATGTACTATCAATATATATTCCTAAAGTCTGAAATAACAGTTTAATCCAGATATCTTTTAAACAAGGGGAGCTAGCCTAGTGGTTCCAGTGAGTGACTAGGGGTTAAATGACCTGTAGAACCTAATTATGCAGTAATACATCTGGAAATATGTCTCCTTCTCAATAGTAAACTGTGACTCTATGTAATTTGATACTCGGAACACATTTGGCACACCACAGCGCAGTAATATTGTCTTTAATTTCTTCTAAGCTTGTATCTATTTTATTAACAATTATCTTTAGATTGGCTTCGTTATTAATATCTAAAGTTGTTAAGTTGTTATTTAGAGCTTCTATGGAATCAAATAATAAATGTATTACAGAAGGATTTAATCTATGTTCTTGTATAGGTTGGCAGCTATCAGAAGGAGGTCTGTAGCTTTCTTCCACTTCACTGGGTCGTCGAAATTGATGGAGGAATAGCTCTTGTTCTTTCCCTGCTCGTGTTTTTTGAATTTCAGGGTCTGTTTCTTTGGAGGCGCTGGGAAATGAATTTTCTTTTCCTCCCAGGGGTTCCAGCCCTTCACATAAGCTTCTATCTCGTCGTTGGGGATGAGTTTTTGGAGAGCCTTCTGACTTTCCTGCGCCGTAGTCAGCAAGGCTCTCAGCTCTTCTGTAGGCCCCTTTCTTAAGGACACTTGGCACTGTTTCCAAATGGAAACGTGCTCTTTCACCCGGTGTCTGATCTGTTCCTCTTTTGAGAGGGCTTGGATTTCCGGGGTGGAAGGGCGTTTCTGGGTAGCTGCCAACGACTCTTGGGGTCTCTCGTCAACGTCCATCGGCGTTTCTGCTTCCGTTTGAGGAAGCGGGAGCTCTTGGGGCATTGTTGTTGGCTCTTGGGGAGTTGGGGTGGCTTCCGGCGTGGCTAGGATAGGCCCCTTGCGCGCTATGCTCGTCATGTTGAGGTTCTTGACGCGCTGGTGCAGCTCTTTTGCTGCTACGAGCTCTTGTTGGACTGGGTAAGAGACCTCGTAGCTCTGGCTTGGTCGACCTGGTAGGTTTAACCATAGTAAGTTCCTTTTTTTATATGTAATTTTATATGTAATATGTATTTTACTTACTTGGAGGGTTGCTAGTTTCAGCGTTGACGGTAGGAGTATTCTCTTCTCTAGCGTTGGTTTTGAAGGAGGCCACTGAGGAAGATTTCACGTTAGTGTAGGAGATAATGGTTTAAGGAGAGAGGGGCGTACTTCTTGATTGGTATTTTTCTTTTGCCAATCTTTCCTGTTTTAATTTTAAACCCCGTAAATAGTTGTGTAGAGTTATCTCTGCGTTGAGGTTTCTTTCTTCACTCAAGTGAGAATGGTACGCGGCGAGAATAATCCTCTCTTCTTCAGTAAGAAGATCCCAATCTGTAGGGCAATAGTTTTGTATGTCTTCTTCCTTTTTGAGGCGAAGAATTCAAAGGTAATGTTGAATTAACATGGCGTTTTCTTGAAGATTCACTGTACGCGCCGCAGATAAAATGAAATAATTGTAATTATGTAATACCAACGGTGGGCCCGCTACGCTAACAATAGCTGTAGCGTAGCGTAATGTTAGCTTTTGTTGCTACGCTAACACAAAGTTACTGTTAGCGGTTTTTTTTTTCAGCTAACGCTACAAAAATTTTGTCAAAAAAAAAATAGTGGTAGCGTAGCATTAGCGACTTCAAAAAAAAAAAGTTAACGCTACAGGAATTACCTGTTAGCTGATTTGTAGCGGTGTTAGCTGGAACAAACGCTACGCTAACTGTTAGTGTAGCGCTCTTGTCAGCTACGCTAACTGTTAGCGTAGCGCTCTTTTCAGCTACGCTAACTGTTAGCGTAGCGCTCTTTTCAGCTACGCCAACTGTTAGCGTAGCGCTCTTTTCAGCTACACTAACTGTTAGCGTAGAATTCTTTTTAGCTACACTGCCTGTTAGCGTAGTTCCCTTTGCAGTGCACTAACTGTTAGTTTAGCGCTACAGTAACTGTTGGTTTAGTGCTACACTTGTGGGAGTATAGCAATCATTTCTTTTCTTGAGGCATTGATTCTTTAAAATTGACATTTTCATGAATCCTGTTGAAGCATTTCTTTTCCAGCTTTACTTGCTTCCTTTGAGTTAAATAAGCATTTCTTCTCATTCTCTGATGGGCATTCTGATTACTGTTCTGGGCAATTTCCATATGAGCAAGATGTGTTATTCAATTGAAATTTGTCCAGGCAGTAACCATATTTCCCAAAGCAATGAAAGAAATGCATATCCAAACATTGGAAAGAGAAAAAATGGAAAAGAAACAAACAGTTTTTTTTTTGAAAAAAAAAAAAAAAAAATAATGATAGAAATTAAAAAAAAAATAATAATAATAAGCTGTTTTGATTGATGTAGTTGCACAAGTACAGGAGTTAAAACAGCATTTTGATTGATTTACTTGTGAAAGTTGAGATTTTTGATCGCTTGACTTGCACAAGTACAGGATCTGTCAGCCTCTGTGATGCCAAGAACTGGATTCTTCTAGCTACACAGGGTGCAAGGTAAAAACAGCTGCAGGTTGTGCAGTGACAGGTGGGTAAAAAAGGTAAAAAGATATGAAAAAACTATAAAGTTTTTATTAACAGAGGGGCCTGAGTTACAGGGGTATTTACTGTGCCCTCTAAAATATTCAGGACCTGAGTTAACAGGTGGTATTTTGGGTACCTGAAAGTCTAGTCCTTTGAACAAGGAGTACACCTAGACAATAACTGCTGAAGGAATGGAGGAAATAGACTTACTGCTTCTATTTCCTGTCAGAGGTTCTTCAGGGAGTTGTAGGTGGTCCAGAAGCGCTCACAAGGTTGAGTAACAGGTGGTGGTTGAGTGCTGAGAAAGGTGAAAGGGTTGTTGAATGAACTTCAAGTATAAAACAAGCAAAAACTGACTATATAACAGGCTAAAAAGGCTGGTTGATGTGGTGGGTAAAAGCTGGTAAATGTATATGAAGATGGGGATATCATTTCGTGGGAAGGAAGGGCTGTTTATATATCTATTCTGGGCTCTTGGGGGCGAAGCAGAATCTCTGTTTTGCCTGGTCTAGTCTTCTACTAAGCCCCAGTTACCTCTATACCTGGTTTGGTTACGGTAGGGCTTAGTTACATGTTTCAAAAGGCCCAAAGTAGTTTAATGTTCCCAGTAAGGTAAATACCTTCGTGTCTTCCTTCCTTCTGGACCAGTAGTCTATTTACAACCAACCAATTGGGCTATCTTGGCCTTAGTAGGAAATGTATGGCCGCGGCGTTGGTTGTGGCTTTTATTACAGGTGCCAGGTACATGTAACTATGGAAATTATAATGTAAACCTTATTTATGCATCATAACCGAACTCTATTAAACTTAATTACATAGTCTACTAGCATATATTTAAGGTTATGTAGATCTTTAAGTCATATAAAAACTTGAAGGCCTTGAGAAGGGATATGAAGGAGTAATAATTAAGGGGTACTTTTGCTGAGCTACCCTAGGTTAATTGAAATGTAGATTCAGAATCTGAAATAATATTCTAAGTTTTCATTATACTTTAGAAGATATATCTAGATTCTTTGTTATATGTTTTGTTTTTAATAATTTCTTTCGAAACAAAAGACGTAAGGTGTGCATTCTTTTGAGACTAAGAATATAAGTTGTATATTGGTATAATTTGCTATGGTCAGGTTGTCTCTGAATTAGTAGCAGGCTGACAGGATCTATAATTGGGCAGAGTGGACCAGCTTTGACCTCAGACAGTGGGATTTATCACTCCTGCTATATTATAAGTAACTGCAACATACCTAATCAATGTCATCCTCATTACAAATCCTACTCACCAATGGGGGTGACACTGATTAGGCATGTTGCAGTTACTTATAGTATAGCAGGAGTGATAAATTCCACTGTCTGAGGTCAAAGCTGGTCCACTCTGCCCAATTATAGATCCTGTACTCGTGCAAGTCAAGCAATCAAAAATCTCAACTTTCACAAGTAAATCAATCAAAATGCTGTTTTAACTCCTGTACTTGTGCAACTAAATCAATCAAAACAGCTTATTTTTTTTATTTTATTTTTAATTTCTATTGTTATTTTTTTTTTTTTTTTTTTCAAAAAAAAAACTGTTTGTTTCTTTTCCATTTTTTCTCTTTCCAATGTTTGGATATGCATTTCTTTCATTGCTTTGGGAAATATGGTTACTGCCTGGACAAATTTCAATTGAATAACACATCTTGCTCATATGGAAATTGCCCAGAACAGTAATCAGAATGCCCATCAGAGAATGAGAAGAAATGCTTATTTAACTCAAAGGAAGCAAGTAAAGCTGGAAAAGAAATGCTTCAACAGGATTCATGAACATATTGATTTAAAATAATCACAGACTCAATGAAAGGCAATTTGTGCAAGGGAAAAACTTTCAATGTTCCCACATCATTTTCTTTGCCCAAGCACATCACCACAACTATTGGTGAAACAAGCAGGGATGTAATCCACCCAAAAAATTATGTTCAGACTGTTCACTCAGCTGGCTGTGGGCCAACACTTTGCACTATTTGAGCATAGTGTAGTGGGAAAAAATTAAGCTAACAGCTAACATTTAGCAGGAAAAAATTCAGCTAACAGCTAACATTTAGTGGGAAAAAATCAGCTAACAGCTAACATTTAGCGGGAAAAAATTCAGCTAACAGCTAACATTTAGCGTAGCGTAGCGATGATCTGAGGCCGCTACGCTACTGGAAACTTCAAAATCTGTTAGCGCAAGAAAAATTACGCTACCTGTTAGCGTAGCGGTGAATTTTCCCAGCTAACACTACAAAAACATGGCTTGAGGAATTTGTCGCTACGCTAACTGTTAGTGTAGCGGAGTGTAATTTCAGCTAACGCTACAGATTTTGTGGGGAAAAAAATAACCGCTACGCTAACAGTTAGCGGTGAAATAGCGTAGCGGCCCACCGTTGGTAATACTGTAATTTTTAGAATTTTTTTATTAGTATGTATTTTAATTGTGTATTTTGTTTGTTTTTTTTTTAAAAAAAATTAAAAACTTATGGTTTTTTATTAATTTTGTGGGTTTGGTTTTTGAAAAAAATAGAAAGCAAAACAGTTTTTTAGTTAGTTTTTTTGAATTTTTATAGGATGAGGTAAAAAATTGATGATTTTTTATTGGTTTTTTTATATGGGTTTTTTAACAAAATTTAAAAGAAATTACGGGTTTTTTTATTTCAAAAATAAATTTGAAAATTTCCCGGCCAGACCCCCAATTGTCAGCCTCCCTGATGCCAAGGACAAGTCCTTCTAGCTACAGGTGGTGCAAGGATAGATGGAAAGAGTACAAAGACTCTGGGTAAGGTACAAAAGGTGCAATTCCCAAAAGATATGGGGGAATTGTGCCGTAAAAAATTTAGAGAACATAAGGTAATAATTATATTAAATAAATTTAATATAATTAAAACCAGAGGGGCCTGATAAATCAGGGCTGGTTGAGATCCCTCTAAGGTATCTTACAAATAAATGCAGAGGATTTAGGTACCTGGAACACTGGGGCCTGTTGGAACAGGGGTGGTTTAATCCCAGGAATGGAAATGGGGGAATATCTTCAAGGAAAAGGGTTATTACTTACTAGTAATAAACCTTGAGGGATCTTGGGGATATTCTGGGTGAAACTGGACAGTTTGAAGCGCTTGGATGGATGGATGGTGGAGCTTGGTGGGCACTGTGAAGTTGTTGGGGAAGACAGGGCTAAAGAATAACTACTAAGAAGCTTACCAGACTGTGTTATAAAGATGTGTATATCTAATAAGAAGTGGGGAAGGTTGTTAGTGGGTATTGGGAAGCATGAGGAGCCTTCTTTGGGCGGTTGAAGAGCTCCTTAAATAGTCTTGAGTTCCCCTGGGGACCCTGTAGGTATTATTGGCCAACTTGTGGGATCTTTGGACCACATTTTGGCCATTTTTGCTTTCTTGGTGACGCTTCAGCAGCCCCTGCTTTGAATACATGTCACCAATTGATTTCATTAATTTATTTTATTATTATTGATATATTTATATTGACTTACAGTCTGTAGTACATTAGTACTGTTTGTTACAGATTTAATACTAGTGGCTTATTTGTATTTATAATAAGCCACAGTATTGTTTGTACTGTTTGTTCAATCAATATATTTTATTTATTTGTATAAATAAATCATACTATTCAATATATTTAATTATTTAGTCCCCAGTAATCTTCATTACATATGTAACATATGTAATGAGGTCACTGGGGCGTGTTTTTGCTGATTTGGGTGTACCTGAGTGACTGTGGAGTCTGCGTGCCAAGCTGGGAGCCTGTGAGGGGCTTGATGCTTGCGCAGGGGCTTAGATCCCAACTTTGACGCGGGCTTTCAGTCACGCGGGTTGAACTTGAAGTTCTGCGGACTGCGGTACGCGGGGTTTGAGTAAAACACGGTGTATTTACACTATCTCCCCTAATTTACACAACACCTCATTTCCGTGACTGGAAATGGGGTTTAAGCATATGTATATCTACATATAACTAAAGGAATGGCCTTTGCAAGCCAAACAAATCCTGACACCTTTGTTCAGTTTCTAACGCCGAGGGCGACATCCCCAGTTTAATTTCTAACGCCGAGGGCGACATTAGAAACTTAAATAATTGATTTCTTTTTCGCTTTTTTTTTTTTTTTTCGCTTTTTTTTCGCTTTTTTTTTACTTTTTTTTTACTTTTTTTTTACTTTTTTTTTACTTTTTTTTACTTTTTTTTTACTTTTTTTTTACTTTTTTTTTACTTTTTTTTTACTTTTTTTTTACTTTTTTTTTACTTTTTTTTTACTTTTTTTTACTTTTTTTTTACTTTTTTTTACTTTTTTTTTACTTTTTTTTTACTTTTTTTTTACTTTTTTTTTACTTTTTTTTTACTCTTTTTCACTTTTGTCACTTTTTTTTTGCACTTTTTTTTGCACTTTTTTGTTGCCCTTTTTTTTGGCTCTTTCTTTTGCTTTTTTTTGCTTTTTTTTTTTGCTTTTTTTTTGTTCACTTTTTTTTGTTTTCTGTTTTTTCTGTTTTTCCTTTTTTTATTTTGCTTTTATTTTGCTTTCTATTTTGCTTTTTTTTGTTCACTTTTTTTTTGTTTTCTGTTTTTACTTTTTTGTTTTGTTCTGTGTTGTTTTGTTTTGTTTTGCTTTGCTTTTTTGTTTTGCTTTTTTGTTTTGCTTTTTTGTTCTGCTTTTTTGTTTTGCTTTTTTGTTTTGCTTTTTTGTTTTGCTTTTTTGTTTTGCTTTTTTGTTTTGCTTTTTTGTTTTGCTTTTTTGTTTTGCTTTTTTGTTTTGCTTTTTTGTTTTGTTTTTTTGTTTTTTTTTTTTTTTTTGTTTTGCTTTTTTGTTTTTGCTTTGTTTTTCTGCTTTCTATTTTTGCAATTTTTTTCCCTCTTTTTTCTTTTTTCTTTTTCTTTTTTTCTTTTTTCTTTTTTCTTTTTTCTTTTTTCTTTTTTCTTTTTTCTTTTTTCTTTTTTCTTTTTTCTTTTTTCTTTTTTCTTTTTTCTTTTTTCTTTTTTCTTTTTTCTTTTTTCTTTTTTCTTTTTTCTTTTTTCTTTTTTCTTTGCTCTTTTTTTAATTCTCTTGCTTTTTTTTTTGCATGAGCTGTATTCTTTTTCTTTTGTCCCTCTTTTTGTTTTGCTCTTTCTTTTTCTGTTTGTTTTACATACTTATTTGGTCATTTTTTTTGACATTGTGCACACTTCTTCACTAAAGCAACCAATACTGTTGCTAACAACCAATAACACATTATAACAACCAATCATGTCGTTACAAACCAAAGTACATATATTGTAGACTGTTGCTGGCAACCAAGTCACATCATTTAATTAATGTTGCTACCAACAGCTACCAACAACTAATTAATCAAACTGCTGCTACCCTTTCTCCAGCCACAAATAGAGCTCTTCTTCACCTGAAATCTTCCATTCCCCCCAATAATATCCCACTTTTACTACCATCATTCTTCCAAATAATAATCCACCACATACTCTTATTGCATCTGACACATACTCTTATTGCATTTTACTTTTCTGCTCCCATTAATCTACAATGAACTGGAATATTGATGACCTCAGAAGAGCATACAACAGGGAAAGAAATGCTAGGTTTTGGCAAAGGGACTTGAATTCTCTACTCAATCTGCCCACCACCCCTAACCCCAATCATTTCCACCATCAGTCATCTCCTGTAACTAATTATTATTTTTTCAACTCTCACAATTCTCCAAGTCATCAGCACTTCCAATGTAGTTCAATCATTAATCATCACCCTTCCCATCTTCAGCATCTACACAATGACCCTCAAACACACCATCCACATTCCCATTGATTCTCTCAACATTCTCATCAAATCTCTCACCAACTCCAATCCTCAAGGTCCTGTCCAATCTCTCAGCAAGTTCCATCCCCAACGTCCCAGAAAATATCTTATCAACTACCACCCTCAGTTTCTCATCAGAGATCTCATCATATCCATTCACTTACTCCCCATCAAAACTACCATTCAACTCACTCCCCAATCCAGTTGAATCAAAATCATGTCCCATCACAAAGGCATCCATTGTCTCAAATCACTCAACTGATGTCTCATAACCACACCCATGGAATTACCAATTAGACCAATAGAATTCATAAAACTCCTAAATCTCCCTCCAGGGTTTCCATTTCTAACTTGGTCCATTCCCAAAATCTTTCTCCCAACAATCAGATTAATATCTACACCAACTATGATAACTCCTCAAACCTTCCTTCTGTAGAGAAAACATCACACTTGGAGGATGATATTCCAGAAATCAATTGGGAACAGGTTCTAAATCAGGTTGATCATCATTTTTCCCAGATTGGATTTGAAAATCCTGCAGGTGCTGTTTTGGATGACCATCCTGTAAGGAATGAAAATGAAAACTATGTAGCCAAAAACATTCCCCAGATAAAGTTTTGCAGGGTTAGCTTCCAAGTTTCAGACCACACACACTGAGAAGAGAGAGGCAATGTCCATTATGCCAGGCCATACTATTTCAAGGCAAGACCAATGCCCTCTGCTTTTTCTCTGGAAGGATCAACACAAATCAACCACCCCCTCCTCCAGATTTACTCCAGCTTTTCAAACATGCAACTCAAGACCACTTGCCTCAAGGAAATCAACTGATAAGTTCCATACATTTTATAAATAGCAGCTATGCATTTACTTCACTTGGTATAAATTGTGCTACAAGAGCTGCTTTGAACAACCAAGGACAAGGTATATATACTTTCAAGGTGAAGGGGAAAATTCACCACGACATTGGAAGCTTCATGCCAATGTCTCAGGAAGTCCCCAAATTCTTGCAGCTCTACATATACAATAATGGACATGAGTTTGAAAATCTTCATATTCATGGTCAAAATCTCCTCCCAGATCTTATGAAAAGGATTCAATAAACACTTCACCGGTGCAATCCTCTCATACGCCAGTTTGAGCATTTAGAATCTGAAATCACTCCAAACCGCTCAATAAGGCTTACAGAAACGGCAACAAATATGGACCAAAGAGTTTATCACCTCCCAACAGGGGACCAAATTGCAGCCATCTGGGTAGAATGTATTTCTTTCTTTTTCACTTTCACTAAGTTGTCATGCTCTGAAATTTCTTACCTTGAAGGCAATGACCCTTTGAAAACAGCCACAAGGGATGTTATCTTCAAGTATTGTGGTCAATCCCTTGCAAGAGTATCTGAATTAGACAGCAGATATGATCCTCTCCATTATGTGCTCTTACATCCAAATGGAGATCTTGGTCAGAGTCCTTAACTCAAGCAGGAAATGCCACTTTTAACTGCCTTGAAATATTATTCTTACAAGTTGGCCTTCTGCAATCCATCAACATGTGTGCAGCTGGGGATCCTCACTTTCAGAAATTTTCTATCTGTTGGGAACGTAGAAGGTATCACTGATTTTTCAAACAAGATACAGCTGACTGCTTCAATGGTAATTCATGGTGGATCCCAAAAGGAAAATTTGGATCATCTCATCACACAACTATTCCCACATATTTCCAGGTCTTTCTCCCAACATGATTACTTTTTGGACTGGGCTATTCTTTGCTGCAAGAATGTTTCAGTCAACCATATAAATGCTAGGATCTTGCAAGATATTCCATCAGAAGACAGTAATTATACAAGCTATGATTCAGTGGAAGATGACCCCCAAAACCTATACTTACAGGAATAAATAAATAGTCTAACAATTTCAGGCTTTTCACCTCATATTTTGAAATTGAAAAGGGGCTTCCCAATAATAATGCTGAGGAATCTTGATAAAACAATGGGACTACATTGATTGTGGAAAACCTGGGCCCAAATGTTATTTATGCAAAGGTAATTTCAGGAAATAGAGTCAACAACTTGGTGGCTATACCACACATTCCCTTCATATCAGACCCTGATGAGTCTGTATTGCCTTTCAAGCTCATACAGAAACAATTCCCCGTAAATCTGGCTTTCTCACTAACTATAAACAAACCTCAAGGCCAGAAAATTGGAAATGTAGGTATTGTACTTCATGATCCTGTATTTAGTCATGGACAACTCTATGTTGCATTGTCACAAAGTAAGTCCAGCCGTACTACAAAGGTAGTAGTCCCTCAACCTGAATTTGGCCTTCCTTCATATGAAACATCAAATATTGTTTACAAAGAGGTTCTTTCAAATGTACAGAGGCAATAGTTACATTAATATTTTTAGTTTCTCATCCTTTTTGTTTTTTTTGCTTCATAATTTCATTGCTTTTTGATTTCAACATGAAATGTTATCTTTGTTCTTATATTTCCACAAATAAAATATTGTGCACCTTTCTCATCAAGCCCCCTTTTCTAAACCTCCCTCCCCAATCCCCAAAATTGGGGGCTATGCCCTCGTATATATATATGCATTTAATCAATGCAAGTGCCTTTTTATTAAAGGTACTTGCTAATTTACATAGTGAAGGAGTGAGAATTAGGGGTACCTGTGAGTGAGGTACCCTAGGTTATTTTTAGTGTAGATTCAGAATATCAAATAATATTCAAACTATTATTTGATATTCTATATTTTTTATAATAATTTTTGTAGGAAACTTGTGACAGGTTGCTCTGTCATAGTAGCAAGCTGACAAAGAGATACAACTAGTAGAGAAAAGAGAAAGGGAAAGGGGAAAGGGGAACTGATGATGATCTTTTTATTCTTTAGAGTGATTTGTTTGAGTGCTCTGATAATGATTAATGAGCTCAACCTGAAAAATTTGGCTAAGATGTGCTGGAGACTTTTAAGAGAGCAACAGCCTCCTCACACACTAAGGAAACAGTGGAGGGAAAACTGAATTAGTCAGACTAATCATCCCTGATTTTTAGACTTAAAGTCAAGGTTGAAAAGGGTAACCTGGATCTGAAGAAGCTGAGACTTTGATTGATTTGATAGTTGATGGTTGATCTAGATTGGTTGATTGATGACAGAGAAAAAGGGGAAGAAAGGGAAGAAGAGGGGAAGACAGAGGAAGTACTTCTTTCAGATGAACAAGGTTCAAAAAGGGGACTGACTGACAATACTTGAAGTACTGGGTGAAAGAGGCCTTTTGTTGGTTAGAGTGGTGAGCTGTAACTTGCTGAATCCTTGGATATCTGAGTTGGTGGTTCTGGGTGTCCTGAGGTTGTGTATCCTTCCTGCAATGGGGGATACACCAACTTTGAAAATTTTTAAGGTTTGCTTATGTAATCTTACATGTAGATGTGGTTGGCTAGCCTTGTTTCACTTGCCCTGCCAGCTGTAGCGTAGAATTGTTTATTCAATTACTCCATGAAGGAGTTGAGCAATTACACAGTGGTCAGTGAAAACTAAGGTCAAAACTTAATGAAGAATCTGAATCTGAAGTCAAAACAACATTAAAGCATTATTTTAAAAAGATATGAGTTGTGACTTAAAGAAGAAGATAAGACAGACTTTAGGTCAGCTGTGCTGGCTCTAAGGCTGACAAGGAATCAGACAAGAGGAGCCAATGGATGAGGATGGAGACTGGAGGTGAAGCAAACCTGTGGTGACAGTGAAAAAAAGAAGATAGAGACAATGAGAGAGAAAATGAAAATACAATGGTGTAGACTAAATATGACTCATTTGTTGAAAGTAATAACACACTTTCTTCCTCTAGTTGCGGCCATGCGGATTACCACGTCAAAGCCCTTTGATAAATTTCTCTCATTCTTTCTTTTTTTTCTCTTATCTTCTAAATTCATCATTAGTCTCAATCACGCCATGACCACATCTGGCTTATCCAAAATCTTATCTGAATCCACTAGCTCAACCAAACCCCTTTACATAGTTATACAAACTCCCAACACTTGTCATCTTCCTTCCTCCTCCTGAGGAACCTCATTGCTCTACATCAAATCCCTAGTCCCATCCAAATCAACTCATTCCTCCAATTATCCTGTCACTTGCGTCCCTATCACTTGACACCTGACACTTACACATCATCACTTCCCCTTTACTTCCCTTCTACCCAATTCTTCTCTCCATCTTGTCACTCGCGCCCTATCTTTCTACTTGCTCAACACCTGACAAAAGATCATCTCACCCATCCAACTCCTGAATCCCTCTTGCAATTGTATGTATTCATCTTACTCACTTTTGATATCTCACTTGTGTTAATTTCATTCCTTTTTAGTTCTTCCTCCCTTTTTCTGTTATCCTGTTTTTGTCTCATCTCACTTGTCAAACAAGTGATTGCCCTTAGGTACATTTTTATTCTTTTTGCATTTACTTTCTTCTTATTTTTTAGTCTTCATTTTTCTGATTGAAATAAATCCTTAGTTTCTTTGAAATCTTAAATCATCACATCAGACCCAGTAATTACATAATCTTAAAAAATGTATTTTTGCTCCTCTTCTTTTCTTTTTATTCTAATATAAAGGACACAAGATTGGGGGAACTACTGGTTTCATTTCAAGGATAAGGAATGCAACCAGTATTCAAGAAAAAGAGAAAGGGGGAGGAGATTATATGAGACCTTTATCTTTTTTTGTGATTTATTATTCTGAGTACTCCTAAGATCAAGAATGGGCTCCACCTGGAAATTTTGGCCAAGCTGTGATAGAGACTTTAAGGGAAAAACCTCTTTGTACACTAAGGAAAAAGTGGGGGGGGGGGGGGGGGGGGACTGAATAAGTTAAACTGATCAGCCCTGATTTTTAGACTTATTGTCAAGTTTGTAAAAGGGTAACCTGATTCTTATGATGAAGATTATGATTTAATTTTTATTTTCTTGATGATTATGATTTCTTGATCTTGATCTAGTTTTCCATAACAGAGAGAAAGAGAAGGGGGGGGGGGGGGGAAGAACGGTAAAGAGACAGAGAACTGTCACATTAACAAGGTTCAGAAGAAGGGTACCAACTGTTAATATCTTTTCACTTCTGGTGAGGAGATTACTGGGAGTATAGTGGCCTTCAGTGATTTGTGTGGTGAGCTGAAATTGGATGATCCTTGGTGGTCTGATTTGGTGGTTCTGGTTGACTTGAGGTTGTTTATCCTGCCTGAAATGGGGGATACACCAAATTGAAAAAAATAAAGGTTTACTTATGTAATATTACATGCACATGTGGTTGGCTGGACTTTCCCAGCCAGCTGTAGCATGAACCTCATAAAGCAATACATGAAGGAGTTGAGAAATTAAAAAGAGCTCAGTGACCAATAAGGTCCAAATTGTATGAGAAAACAGAATTTGAATTCAAAAGAAGTTTTAACATTAATTTTAAAAAGATATGATATAATTTTTACTGAAATAAGAAAATAAGGCAGACTTGAGGTCAGCTGCACTGATTCTAAGGCTGATACACAATTTGGCCAATTACACTGTATCACCCACAAATTAGCCACTAACAGAAAAAGTGAGAACTCCCAGTTGCCCAAAAAGGTTTTTTGGGAGCCTTATCTTCCCCCAAGAAAATATTCCCCAACTTTTTAGATTTATTTACCAAGATCACCCACTTTCAAAACATCTCCTCATGCCGGGTATTTTCCTGGTAAGCATCTCAGTAATTTTTAATTAAAATTCCCCAAATGTTAATGTAAAAGTATTCCCACATTTCCCTCTCTGTGGTTCTTTTTCCTACCCCCTTTCCGTGACTCTGGGATAAGAAACACCTTGTTTCAACAGGCCCAAATGTACTTCAATCCTCCACTCTGGAAAGGTGCCTTACAGGCATCTAAAGTGCTACTGATTTATAAGGCTTTCTTTTTTACTCCCTTTTATTTTATTTTATTTTATTTTATTTTATTAAGAGTACTTTTTCCTTTATGCTAAGGGCCCAATTATAAACAAAATCCTGAGAAAATCTGTGATTTTGATTTGAATTGGTTTGAAATCAAAATGAAAAAAATGTGCAAAAAAAATTTTCAAAACCTTTTCAAAACAAGCTTGAAACATTGGGTGCAGTTATAAACTTGCACAGTTTGATGCAAAGCTGTGTTTGAGATGAAGGAAAATACATTTGGGGGGACTTTGTGCTGGACAAATGACTCCAAACCCCGTCAAAAATGTTGCCCATTCCGCTCATCAATTCTCGCAACAACTTGCTTATGTGGTGTATCTGGGACTACGAAAGCCGCAGGCCAATTCAAGAAATTTATATCTGTGCCTGCCGCCATGCATTCAGACAACCAGACCAATGGGAACCTTGGAACAATACTTGCATTCCACCAATCCGGTTCCTCATTGTGTATTGCCAACGGTGGGTTGGTTTGCTATCAAAAAAATCTCAAAAAAATCTCAAATCATCCCAAACCTCCTCCTGAGGAGGTTTGGGATGATTCCAATGGGTTTTGAAAATGAAATTAAAATGAAAAATGAAACAAAAGTGATTTCGGTTAATTTTCAAAACATATGAAAATAATTTCCAAAACATGGTAATTTCTAATTGGGGCCTAAGCTCATGGTCATGAGAAGGTTTTGAGTGTCGAAGCAGCAGAAAAAGACACCAAGAGAGCTTGACTTTCCTTCCAAGACCCTTTTTCAGAGGCTCACTTTCCAAGACCCGCGGGGTCCCCCGACCCCCCTCCCAAGCGAGGGGCTTCTGTTCAGGGATTCCACCTGTCAATCTCACCCAAGACTCAAAACCCTATCATAGCATCAACATGGCCATGAGCAAGTCCCCAGGAGCCTCTTGGAAAGATGGACACGCAGCAGTTGGGGGTTCAACGATAGTCATCAAACTAGGTGGCAGCATCTTGTTGTAACTGTGAAATGAATATGACTTAATAACTAATTGGTACTGGTTCACTGATCCGTAGGAACTTCCTCTATTCTCTCCGAGCAAAACCTTCAACCACGCTTAGGTCTCTTGGCCAATCTGGTAGAAACATGTGTTGATTTGAGAGCCATTGGACACAAGGTCGTGTTAGTCTCGTCGGGGGCCATCGGGATGGGAATGAGGCGAATGTCGTTACTGGACGGTGGTTTGGATGGAAGGTGGGGCAAGAAACCAAAATCGCTGAACGAGAAACAGGTAAGCTCAAATAATCAAAATATTTATACAAGCTTCTGACTAAGTGATACGCAAGTCACGCCAATCTAAATCACGCCTGTCTATGATGACCCAACTCGGAAAATAAAGGCACTGGCTGCGATCGGACAGGGTCATTTGATTGCACTATGGGATAGCCTGTTCAGCCGCCTCAACCAGCCGATAGCTCAGATTCTGTTGACGCGGGGAGATTTGGCAGATGTGAGCCTACTCAACAGTATTTTCAACACGTGACGGAAGCCCCATTAACATTTAATCAATCTGCACTTGGACCCTGAACGAAAAACTATCATTCGACAAGAGATCGAGATACTTGAATGCCTCGTCCACCCTAAGCACTTTGTTGAATAGTGGTGTGATCCCAATTATCAATGAAAACGATACGATTTCAGTCTCCGAAATCAAGTTTGGAGATAACGACACCCTTTCAGCCGTCACTGCCGCCATGTGTCATGCCGACTTCCTTTTCCTCATGACCGATGTCGACTGCTTATTCACAGCCAATCCTCGATTAAACCCATCTGCTCAGATGGTCAAGGCCGTCTTCGATATTGAAGGAGTACGAAAAATGGGTTAGTAACCATTTTTGATCATAAGACTAAATCTAGAAAACCATCCGGTCAAACACAAGAAAAGTTGCTGAATTGTGTGTTGCACCTGTATTTAGTATCTACTTCTACCTTGGGATCCTCATTAGGAACGGGCGGTATGGAAACCAAGCTCATCGCGGCCGAACTCGCCACTGCTGCCGGCGTGGCTACGATCATCTGCAACGGCACGAAACCACAAAATATTGCAGCGATCATATCAGACTTGCAATCCAACCCACCCAGTTCACCCCAATCGATTCCAGCCTTACTGGTGCCTCCACGAGTTGGAGCTGGGGGGGATTCCCAAATGATTTACACCGTGTTCCTTTCACGTCCTACTCCACTGACCAGTCGGAAGTTTTGGGTCGCCCATGGACTGGCACCCAAGGGTTCGGTGATGATCGACAAGGGTGCTTACGAGGCAATCAGTGACGAAGCCAACGGCGGGAGGCTTCTCCCTGCCGGTCTTGTCAGAGTTTATGGCACATTTGCAGTCGCTCAAGCTGTGACAATTCTCGTCCCAAGAAGTTTTCTTACTCGGCCCCCAGCTCAAGCCTCTTCCTTCGATCAAGAGCAGCTGTCAGACAAATCAACCAGTCTTGCCCTCCCGACTTCTTCAAGCCCCCCGGAAAATGGGACATCCGATGAATTGGTTCCAGTAGGGCGCGGGCTAGTGAACTATAACTCATCAGACATGAGCAAACTAAAAGGTCTTCACAGGTAAGTGCAGCGATCTTTTTTCAACGAAGATTTCGTAAGTATTTTTTTTGGGTGATTGGTTGCACATCTGACTCCGTTGCATTTACCTCTCGATGCACAATAATCATAGCTCTGAGATCGAATCAGCCATTGGCCATATTGATTCGGAGCATGTGATCGAGTCGATCGTCTTGTTCAAGCCCTCATCGCCCGGTCCTTCGACTACCAACCATAGTCCTAAGGAAGCATAAAGCTGACTAAGAGGAGAAAGAATGACTTAGTGACCTCTGCATTAAAGATGTTTCTGTATATATACTTGATATCATTAGCAGACTCCACACGAGAAACGGTTTGCAGATACTGAGCTGTTGAGACACCGCCTTGGTCCTTTCGCAGCTGGACTGACGCCCATACCCATTGAAAGAAGATAACAGGAGCAAAAAACAAAGGAATACCTCATCAAGTGCATGGAGAGCTGAATTTGACTGCCGTGCGGAGGATTGCCAGAAGCAAAAAGGGGGAACAAAAGTGAATGGTCAGATTGCTGGTTATGGAATCTGCTTGAACATCAAATATGAAAGCCAAGAGCATGCCTACAGGGCAAGAGAGGTATTTCATTAAGCTTCACCTCCTAATAATGTGATGGTACTGATAGACATATTGTTAAACTCAGGTTATTGATGCAATGCTCTGTGATGAGTATAGTAAATTCCAAGATCAAATTGTTTGGTCCAGCCGCAAAGAAAATCACAAGAAGTTTTGCTACTTCAAGGAAATTCAGTTTACCAGCAAGGAATGGATAATGATCAATGAATTGAATCAGGAGCTAGAAGTAAGATATATTCATTCCACAGAACCACTTATTTATTTCATACATAATGCTTATTTTTTTTGATAGCCGTTTAACTGTTTGACCAAGGAGATGGAGGGGAATAATCATACAGGTGCTTTTGTATTGCCAAACTACTATCAAACCATCTCTGATTTAAAGAAGAAAGAGGCAGGATGCAATTGAGGGCATCCATTACATCCAATGTCTGTGAAAATGATACAAAAGCTTGAGATCTACCAAGAAGAGGCACTTGAATGTGAAACACTTGTAATGGCCACCATTATTCACCCAATGTTTTGCATCAAAATCTTCTCTCATTGCTGGCCTGAAAAAGCAGAGGAAGCCAAGGCAACTTTGGACCACCTTTTTGCTAAACAAAGGGATTTGTTGAACAAGAAGAAAAAATCAAACATTAACATCTTGGACAAGAATACTTCAAATTTTGAAAAGGATAATATATTTGATTTGTTCAACACTCCTGAAACATCAGACAAAAGCAAAGAGCTAGAAGTATATGTCAAGAACATGGATCACTTAACCAGTCCAGATGGAAAGGAACCCAATAGTATTTTGAGGTGGTGGAAGGTATAGCTTCTATTTGTTCTCAACTTTTTCCACTTGTGTTTGTTAGCTCATATTGATTTTAACAATGCTACTTTTCAGGTTCATTCATCAACATATCCAGTTCTTTCATCATTAGCAAGGGACCACTTGGCCAGCTCAGCATCATCTTGTGCTGCAGAGTGTACATTTTCTTCTGCTGCCGATGTTTGCTCAAGTGGCCAAGGAAGCTTGAACCCACGAACAATTGAGAGGTGTGTTAGTAGTCACATGTGGTTGAAAGACGGTATACAGGTGGCTGGAAAGTTTTCAAAAGCTCAAGGCATTGTTAATAGCTATACAATTTTTTCCCAAAGAAATAATGAAAATAAATGATAATTATTTTTTCTTATTGCTCTTGTTCATTGGTCTCAATATTTTTTTCCTTGTTTCATGAATAAAAAAAATATAAAAACAATGTATATACAAATAGTTTGCACAATAATTGCTATCTGACTGCCTTCATGTGGTCCTTATTCCCTGGACTAGTTTCTTTTTTTTTTTTTTTTTTTTTTACTCCTTTATACTGATTTATGAGAGCCTCTTCTGGTCCACTATGGCTGAGTGGTATAGCTGAGCAGGGTGCTACGCTAACATTTAGCGTAGCTGAAAAGAGCGCTACGCTAACAGTTAGCATAGCTGACAAGAGCACTACGCTAACAGTTAGTGTAGCTGACAAGAGCGCTACGCTAACAGTTAGCGTAGCTGACAAGAGCACTAAGCTAACAGTTAGTGTGGTGTTTGGTCTAGCTAACACTGCTAAGAATCAGCTAACAGGCAGTTCCCGTAGCGTTAACTTTTTTTTTTTGGTTGCTAACGCTACGCTACCCGCTAATTTTTTTTTGACAAATTTTTTTTAGCATTAGCTGAAAAAACCTTCAGCTAACAGTAATGTTGTGTTAGTGTAGCAACAAAAGCTAACATTACACTACACTACAGCTATTGTTAGCGTAGCGGGCCCACCGTTGCTTGGGGTGACTGAACTTGTGATCTGGTATAGACTGAACTTGGGAATGTGATGGAGCTGAAATTGAATGTCTTCCATTTGTTGCTTTTGTTGTCATCTGATTGAATTTGGGAAAATTCTTCAAAAGGTTCCATGGTTGTTCACAGAAAAACTGCTTGGCAGTATCTTCAAAGTATAATTGCTTGGTATTTAGAAGCCAATCTTCTGGTGAGGAGCCAGATGGTGGGTTGTCTTTGATACAATTGTAGATTGTGGTGAACTTCAAACAAGACTTTTGCAAAGCTTTCAATCTAGATGGATTGGTTAGACAAAACAGTTTGATACAAACTCAAAAGATGGTGAAATAAACTTACCTAGTTGCTAATCCTGAAGCATCTTGCTGAGGCCCACCAGAGAACTTGCTGAATTTGCAAAGAGCATGTTTGCAGAATTCATTGAGCTTCTGATTATTTGACGTGACAGAATCTTCAGATACAACAACCCAACTCTTTGCAGGTTGTTTGTCTTCTTCAGGCCCTCAATTTGGCGCTGGACGTGTCTTTGTTGTGTTTGACTTTGCTGGGGTTGAATCAGGCTTGGCTGAATGGGCAGGGGTTGATGAATCAAGATCCATGGCAACTGTATTTGATCTGAGTAAGTTGGTGTTGCTTACACCTGCATTAGCAGGAATCAAATTTGTTCCCTCTTACTCCACACCAAGCTCCCTGAAGCAATTTACTCCGGGTTACTCCGGACACGGCGGAGTAAGTTAGCTAATCCGATGCTCTAACAAAAAAACCCCGGAAGTACACACGCGGGTGCGGGGACAGGGACGTGAATGATAAAGCCGGCAACAGCCTCCACCCCTGAAAAAAGTCTATTCCTTTCTTCATATGATATTATGTGATGTGATGTGATGTGTTGTGTTGTGATGGTATTGATAAGAGAACAGATGAGATGTTGACCAAGTAAGTAACAGTAAGACTTCTTGCTCCAGCTGATATTGACCAAGATCAAGCTAGTCCAGTTCTGTTCTTGAAGTAGGATCTTGACCCAGCAGGATTTGACTGACTATCTATCCCAGGACAATTCTTAGCTCAGCAGCCATCCATGTCAAGTCGGGCACCTCACAGCTGTTGAATGTTCACCTGGACTGCTGCAAGGTCCAACAACGAAGTGTGTCAAGGTCCACCTAAGAGATAAGGAATAGGCATGAGGTAACTGCCAAGATAATGTCTGTGGAAGAAAACACAGAATCCTTCCATCCCTGTTTCTTTCCGGAGAGTTGCTACTGTGTCCTGTGCAACAGTTTTTGATTTTCTTCTTGGTTTTACTTCTGGAATTTGGAAGTTACATATAGATTTTCCAACCTTACTTATATGCAATTGTAAAACACTTGTCTGCAACAACCAACTTATAGATGAAGGCACCTTGTGTACTAGTGTCTCTGGGACTAATTTAACTCATAAAACTTTGATTTTTGATATACTCAACCTAAATTGTCAGGCAACAAGGCCAACGAGTGTAGGGTTATGGGTGGGGATGAGGTCAAAGAGGATCAAGAGGATAGATAGATTAATGGGGAGTTTTTTTAGATTGAGAAGAGAGTTGACGGTGAAGGTTAGAAGAAAGTAAATGGTTGGAAGAAGGGGCGGAAGATCTAGAACCAGGTGGGAGAGTGTTAGTGGTAGAAGGAGGGAGAGGAGGAGGAGCGGATGAAGAGGAGGCCGAAGGGTTAGTGACAGGAGCGGACGTGGAAGCCTTGGTGGTACGCATATAAAAGAGAGAGAAGTTCAGTCTGACGGCGAGGAACTTCATGTCGGCTATACCAACCAACCAAACGAAGAAGGAAGACAGATGAGCATTGGATAAGATAGCAGAGAGGGGAGGTGGGGGAGGATTTACAGTCTTGTTGGGTGGAGAGCGAAGAGATCAGGTCCAGGACGAGCTCGGTAAATCGCCTGGAATGGTTTGAGAGTTGGATCCGGATCGATTCTAGTTGTATTTCGCTACTCCGATCGGCCGATGATTGGTCTGATTCTGAGCCTCCTTCCTCCTCCGACCCATATGCATCCCTCTCATCATCTTCCGAGTCTTCCATCCTACCATACTGATACCCACCCAAAATCAAAACACGGGTTTCAGTTCATATCAAAAAGTATTCTTTTTTTTGGAGGGGGGGGAGCACTTACTTTAGGTCGATTGGTTTTCGAGCCTTGTTGGAGTTGGTGAGATAGAAGTCGAGCAGATTTCGATAATCCATAAGCGTACAAATTATCCTGTTTTTTTTTACAGAGGGTAATTAGTTGTACGATATTCGGTTGAAGAAGGATGTTAATAAAAAAATCAACGAACGATAGAATCTTTGAAATCGAGGATCACTTTGAAACATTCTTCCGCCAACAAGAGGCAAGTGTTCTTTACAAAAAAAGTAATGAGTCGAATCAACAACAAAGCCACGATATATAAAGAAGAAGAAGAAAAAGGTAGATGGGAGGATGTACCTCTTTGCCAGCGCGAGTACTGAGCAGTAGGCCTTTAGAGACCAAGCGATCCAAGTAGGCCGAATGACCCTCGATCAATGAATCCAGATCGCCGCCCTCACTCATCAACTTTTTCTCGAACTCTTGCCATCCACAATCGATGACTTCGAGATGACAGTAGGACTGTAATTGACGAATGAAGTGGATCATCTCCGAGATCACTAACCTAGCCTTATGAAAATCGCCCCGTAAACCTATGCCGGGATCCAAACTCAAAAGTTGTTCGCTAACAATAATCACGACAGCAAGGGGAGAGAGGGAGAGAGAGACTGACAGTTGAGGTGTTTGAGGGATCGATTGACGCCGAGGATGACGACTTTCCATGCGCGATCGAGGGAGTACTCGAGTCGTTTCATCTTCCAAAGCACTCTAAACATGCGCATATATTTCTCCATAGCGGCGGCGGAGAGGACGACATCGAGGGGGCGTTCGGTCTTATACTCGAGCATGAACACGTCCCAGCCAGACTCATGGGGGCTGAATTCGAGCATACGGACATCGAGTCTGTTGAGGAGTAATCGTTCGTCGCTGGTGGCTCGGATGGCAGATTCTAAGGTGGCAGTGAGGTTGTGTCTGTATAAGGTGTTGGCGGGTTTGTTGAGACTCGGACCGAGACTCTCGATGAGGAGACTAATGAAATCACCCCGACCGAGTAGTAGATAGTCCTTGACCGCCTTAAGATGGTCTAATAGTTTGAGTTTGATAAAGAAGATGTTGAATAATCTTTGGGTGGCGATCGCATAGGTTGATTCGATGGTCTGTTGTAAGCCAGTGATATCCTTGTAATGTAGTGATGACTTGGATGAGGCTTGATAGATATTCGATCTAGTCTGATGCCATTCGTAATCCCCACAAGAATGCCTGATGAAATTTAACGATTTACCTGTTGAAAAAATCTATGAAATGAGTTAGTTTAGATTTATTTATTTTTTTAGAGTAGGTTTTTTTTTTCAAGGAATAGTTAAAGATACTTTTTTTGCAAAACCTTCGCTGATAAAGCTTGGGATCATCTCTTTACGGAAGCTGAATTTTTTTTGCCAAACGTTCCAACCATCTAGGTTTTGATGATCGAGATGATCGAGATGGTTATCGTTAAGATTCTTAGGTTCAAAGGCAGGGTTAGGGATGATAAAGAATTCTTCGATGGGGTCGACTAATTCACCGTCCCACATCCAACTAACGAGAGTTTTAAACCAGGGTACGCTAACTTTTTCTAATAGGTTAGAGGTGAATAGGTTGACGACTGGATCGCCATGGTGTGTGTAGGAGTGAAGGATGGAGATCATCTGACCTCCACGGATGGATTTGGTGGCTGAGATGAGTGCTGCTGACATTCTTAACCTGAGAACGGTAGGGTTGAGATGGAGTAGGAGAGCTTTTGATGAGAGTGTACTGGTTGGATTAGATGATAGATGAGATTGTAGGATGGCAATCGTCCTATAATAGTTACCGAGTTCTTCGTTGAGTGCGAAGCTAAAAGCTTGTTGAACGGTACCGATGATCGATTGAGGTTGAGTTATAGCACGTTCGATCTTTTTGTATAACCAACCTAGTTCGGTTAGTTTGAGGATTAGATCGCGTTGAGGGAGTGTGATAAGTTGTTGATGGATTGGTTCCTTAAAACCGATTCCACCTTCTTCCCAACTCTCATCCTCTGAGTTTGATGATTTGAAGTAGATAAATCTTCCATCGATACCTTGTAAGAGATAGATCATATCCCTTAGTAAAAGGTGTTCTGGTAGATGGCTTGGATATCCATATTGGCTTCGATAGAGTTTAAGTTTTTGAGCAGCTGATGGAGTTTGAGGGTCTTGTTGGTTTAAGTTTTCGATGTTGATAGAAGATTGTTGTTGTTGTGTTTGTTGATGATTAGGTGCGAGTTCGAATAAGAATCTGAGGATGGCTGATTTATCCCTTGGATGTTGGAGTGGGATGAGTCTGGTGAGTAATGAGGTGAAGTGTTGAGGTAGGTCATGATCCTGATTTTGAACTGAGATTTGGAGTTAGTTGGTTTTAGTTTTGATTAGTTAGGTTTTTATTTTATTTGACCTACGATAATCAGAGATGAGTTGAGTGACTGTGTTGAGGTTGAATAGTTGTTGTTGTTGTTGTTGTTGTTGTTGTTGTTGTTGAGGATTATAAAGTGTTTGTTGATAAGATTCGATTGATTTTGGTGTTGAGTTAGGGTGGATTCTTCTGATAAGTTCTTCTAATAATTTTTGATTTTTAAATTTTAAATTTTTTGGTTCCATCTCAAAAAAATGAATAACGATCCAAATCAGTTGTCCCAACTTCGATTCGAACTTGATTCATCCATCAAACTTACCCAACAACTCATACATCAGATCCAATCGACCTTTAATGAGATGTAAAGTTATCTATCTAAGCTATCATCATCTCTAAGGGTTGAAAGGTTTGACTGACTATCAGTTCTTCTTTAAGTCAAAACATCTTTTCTAGTTCAACAGACTCTAAACCGTTAATCATCCTGCAAGATTTACTCAACCTTCAACAACAGATCAGAACCTTACACACTCAACTCAGGATTACTGGCTTAGGAGCACTACCCACCAAGCAGGACGATAACGAGGACAAGAGCCTCCAATCAGACTACGATATCGATCGTTTACTCCAACAGCTCAAACTTGACTTTCAATCACTCTACCATCAACGACAGAACCAACGAGAGGCTGCTGGGATCGTCATCGGGGTGATTCAACAACAATCAACTACGACCGACAATTAATCAAATCAACACTCTCCTATATGCTGTTTGTTGTCTAGTTCAGAGATCGAACGTGATCTCGGAGTAAGATCATAGTAGGATTTCATTCAGAGCTTCTGTTTCTCATGGACTGCTACCATCGAAGCTCGAGACCTGATTCGATAACCGATCCCAGCCAGAATGAAAACGAGTAGGACTAAGAGGATTGGATAATTGATAGCTTGTGGAAGTGAATGGAGAGGATGGTGTTGATTAAAGATACGAGAGGAGGAATGATGAGATCTATATTATGTAGATCAGATCAGATCAGATCAGTTTGATTCTATCACCATCGTTCGATGAGTGAGTGAGAGATACTCACTTGAGGCTGGTTACCATAGATCTTAAGATACCAGCCTGGTCTAGATGACTTAAATCATCAGCACCACCGATATGTTTCTGATGGATAAAGATCTGATGGTAAGATAAAACACAAGGGGTTTGATGAGGTTATGTTATATCTATCTATCCGATCGAATGGATTGAGTACACACATTGGGTACCGTTCGTTGTCCGGTTAACTGGTTCAGATAGATCTGAATCTCCACACCTCGTTCACCCAATTCATCTAACTCGATCAACTTAGGTATTGAGATCTTATTAGGTATTCGTTCGAGGATTAATTTGGCTCGTTTACTATGTGGACAGTAAGTCTTGGAATAGACTAGGATTGGATGATCGATGATCGCTTGCTGTTGTTGTTGTTGTTATTTTAAGAAATAGATCAAACTCAAGAGATCTATGATCCGTTATTTATCTTGAGTGATGATTAAAAACTGTACTCACATCAACCTCTTGTTTGACCTCGTCGACCATGATGTTGGTATTGATGTTGTTGATGTCTCTTTAGTACAAAGTGGTTGATGTCATCATCTTAATCCACGGGGGGTCAAACCAATTTTATATAAACATTTTTCCTTTTTTTTTTCCAGCTATTTATTTATTTATATTCATTCATCAGTTCCAACTCTTCAGCTCATACATAATACGATAGCGTTTAGACCCTAAAGTTGAGTCTCATCTTTATAAATAATTAGCACACATAACTATGTTTTCATCTGCTGATGGGTGGGTACATCCCTTCATTCCGGGTTCAGAATATATATTCTTTTGATTCATTGAGTGCAGACGTGATCGGGAGGAACGAGTCACATATTCTGTTTTGATTTGTTGTTTCCAAACTTCTCAGAACCTGCTCATGCCAGCCGTTCTTGTAGTATTTCCTCAAACTACAAAGTTTTCCGCTGAGCTGAGGTTGAGGATTTTTTTTTTAAAAAACTGTTTTATCAGAGAAAATATTTTCATCACCAGGTTTGATTGGCAAAACATTTGGTCTAGCCATAAAGTTAGGGAGAAAGTTTTTTTCCGGCCATGTGGTTTATAATTTACCATGAAAATGTTTTCATGATCAACATTTTTATTTTAGCCAAAACATTCAGAAATAAATAATTTGAGGTAAGCCGAATTGATTGAGGAAGACTAGCGAGATATCTCTCCTAAGCTCTTTATTCATCTCTGTGAGTTTTGAAGAACCGTTCATTCCTTGGCAATACCACATTAGCCAGTAGCAACAGTCTTCTTCGAGAGGGCTAACTGAGCAGGAGGTGATCCAAGTCATAGCGCTCACAAAGTATCTCGGCACCATCCAATCCTCCATCCAGTTGCCCCAAAGCACTTGCCGGCTGAACCAACGGGTCACCAGTTGGTTCCATAACAGCTTCAAAAGTGAGGCTACGGCTTGGTAAACGCCCGACAGTCTTATTACATTTAGCAATTCTCAATCAGAGCTGCTATATTACCTCTCAACTTTAAATGTTTCAAAATTTCTACTCACCACTTCATCCACTATTATCAACAAGTTATGTTCCTCGGTGAAAGCATGTAGCTCATTTACAGTGGACACTTTACCAACCGGATTGTGGCGGGTATTGATGATTCTATAACCAAATGCAAACCTTCAGATTCAGTTTGCAAGCCAACAAAATAAAACAAGCTGGGATCGTACATTACTTTGGATTTGGGAGTTAAAGCCGCTTTGAGTTCATTGATATCAGATGCTGGCCTTCATCGATGATTATAAATTCTGAGTAGAGAAGATATACTAACAGTGCTTATTTTGAGTTGGCTAAGTTCAATAAGCAATCTTGGTGGGCTGTGTGCTTCAAGAAGGGCTTACACAAGAACAAAATTGAAAGACATTTTTTAAAAACATGACTGAGGACCTGACAAGTATGCATTTGTAACCCAAATCGGAAGAGATGGAGAGGAGAGAATAAGAAGGAGAAGAAACAGAGAAAGAGAAAACAGAAAACAGAAAACAGAAAACAGAAAACAGAAAACAGAAAAGAGGGGAGAACTTGAGAAGCAGAGAAAAGAAGCGGTACCACCTGGTGGGGAAAGCTTAAGAAGTCTGGGTACCTCCCCCATCCAGAATGCGGGAAGGTGTTCCAAAGCTGGCTTAACCTCAATAATCTGAGAGCTTGATCCCCAATGATTCTAGAATGGATTTGACATTCTAAAAATTTACTGGAAATAATTATTTCACCAGTGTTAGGGTTTGGATAAAAAAAACATTGTGTTCCATCAAAATTAACTTGAATATTTGGAATTGGGTTTACAAAATCTTTTCAAAAAACTTGAAATTGTGGTAAACATATTCAACATTTTTGTCATGAAAGTTCTAAAAGATAATTGGGATTGGATGTTTTTTGATAACAAAATCTTGTTCTCTCCCAGAAATATTTCCTGACCAATGGGGAGCTGAATTTTGTAGCTCATTATGTAATCATTAGGTAAACAGGATTAGATATCACTACAGAACATCTTATGTCACAGTTTTGATGCATACTCCCAAGAGCTATTACACAAATGTTATTCTTGGCTATTACACATATGTCACATACTATAGATACCCATGACGTATTTAGACTATTTTTTGTTTTCCCTTTTCCTTTTGAAATCTATTGAATGGGCCTGGATGGTCTAGTGGTAACCATCACCCATGGTAGCTTGGTGTCTCCCTTATGTGACAAATTAAATCACTCCTGAGAGAGTGACAAGTCCGGTGTTTGAATCCCAGCAAGCCCAACCCCTGGCCACTACCCCTTCCAACCCTGGACAGCTACACCTCCCCCTTCAATTGTAAACCCCTTATTAGTTGTCCCCTTCATACAAACCCTCTTCCTCCCACAAACCCTCTCTTTCAATTTCAACACCCATTACCCATTTACAAACCAACCTGAGAATGTTAAAAACATCACACCCCCACCACAACCCAGTAGATCAAATTGTCTAGATTACTGCGTACTCACAGAAACTTACTCAGTACTTAACAGCTGTTACAACTTCAAAACTTGTAGTTTGAAACAAATGATATTCATAGTGTGCAATGCCAATGGCAAAATTACACTTAATAGTAAATAAAAATAAAAATCTATTGAATGGTCAGTTGTGGCATTTTACTGAAAATTGTTAGTGCACCCATACTAGCATAATGTAGAAACAAGTTAAATTATGTGGGTTTTAATGTATGAGCACATTGTATGATTTAAACCAAAGCTTTGCTGGTATGAAACAAGCTATATTTTACATCTGGATCTATTTCTCTTCAGATCAAAAAAAAGGACTTATCTTTCAAATTCAATGGTCCTAATTTCATCCCAACATCATAATCATCCAGAGAAATCTATATACACAATCTCCTTGGATGTCTCAAGCACACCATGTATCAAAACAGGTTTCAAGACCAAATGTTTAGTACAGAATTACTCAGAAGTATCTAAAAAAAGTAATCTTTCAATTTATACATCCAAAATCAACAGTTACAGCTGTATCAAATTGTTTCACTCTTACAAACATTTAATACAAAACCTCAAACCTATACACTTTCTATAATCATAAGGAGATCCCAGCTTAACATCACATACGATGTGATCAATACTTCGTTGATACAAGTATGGATAAGGTCTCTCGAGATAGCTTGCCAACACATCTTGTCTATAAGAAATCAACCCTTTCGTCCATTCTGAACCCCATCTTGGCAGATATTTATCTCATATGATGATGGGAAACACTATCGACAAGTCCTTTATAATCATTCTAGCATCCCATTTGATGATTCTCAACCAAGCTCTATTTATTGACCAAAGATTAGAGTCTGCCTATCAAGACTTCGATTGGAACCTCGATGGTTATCTGGATACTCCTATTGATTTCTCTGAGCCCAATTCATCTAGTCAGCTTCAGGAATCAACACCCTCTTTCCCAACTTCTAATCATAATCAAGAGGAAACAGACCTCTCCCAGCCCATCGATCATTATGATCATATGTTAAAATCCAATCAACTACCCACCCATCTAGCAGTTCCTAATTTTCAAAAACAACTTCCTAGCCATCATCCTTCTTATCATCATCAGTCCCTCATAAGAACTGATCAGTATCACCCTCAAACGGAAAACCAGCCAATAGATGAACTGATAGAAACACAGAATCAGTTCCACCCTTCTCCTCAACAGTTTGACTCCACTCCCAGGAAACGTCGCAAAAAAGATGGATCCCAGATCTTAGCCGAAACTAGCTCAACTCCGGCGGCGACGTACCATCAGACATTCATGGAACCTTGGGAAGAAGGAGAAACACGTCTATTCTCAACTGGGATGTTTAACAAAGAGCAGAGACACCTTTCATCGGCCAGCACATCCAATTCTAAAGTTTTCAATGATCCTGGAGAGTTATCTGAAATCGATGTAACCCATTCCTTTGATCGTTTGACTGAACATCCTATTGATTCACCAGCCCATTCTCAATCAGAACTGAAACCCTTCTGGATTCCAATAAAATACGTTAAAGAATTCAGGATCAAAAACTTACCAGTTTCAGATTTTAGAAACAAAAAATCTACTCCCCGAAACATCAGGCGAAGACTTGGAAAATTCTTCTTAAAATTATCTATCCAAAATTTAGATCTCGATCAACATCCTACCTTTAATGATATCATGGAGCGATTCAAAAACAAACTTGAAAATTCAATGGCCTCACAAGAAACAAGTAGAGAACTTCAACATCCTGATGATTCTGCACTGAGTCATGATGCTAAATGTGATATAATCCTCAAATATGTTTCAAATGTAACCAGAATCTCAGCATTCCTCATGATCAATTATATTCACCTATTTAGGGAAAACACCAGTGCACTACTGGACCCACATGATCTTAATGAGGTTTTGGCATTCCTGAAAGGTCTTTGGGAAAAAGAGGACAAAAAAACCCTTTTTACAACAGGAAGAAATACATATATTGCAATGATGGAAAGTTTAACTTCACCAAATAAGATCTGGCTTAAAAAATGGGAGACAGGTTCTTCCCTTTTGTACCACACTTCACAAGATATTCTCATCTGTTGGATTGACCTGTATCATGTAAAATCATCTGAAAATACTCCTGCTTATCAAAGAAGGAGGATTGGTGAATTTAAATACCAACAGATGATTGACTTTCTTGTAAATCATCCAATAATGTTACAAGATATGAATTCTATGCCATGGGAGTATGAACCAGAACCCCAAAGACTCATGGTTTCCAATTCTATTACTCCAAAGCCTCAAAAAAAACATCCAACTTCAAGATATATAAGAGGCAAAAAATATAGCCAATCATCAATTCAAAAACGCTGGAAAAGATAACTAAATCAGCAGGTCTATACACACTCAATAGTTAAAAACCATACTCATATAGGTAAAAAGCTGTATCAAATAGTGTGCTCATATAATTTTGAGAAGATTTTGTCTGTTCCTTGTTGAAGGTACACTTCATCTCTATCCATAGCCATCTTGAACTTGAATTCAGAAATCCAATTTGTTTTTCTCACATCATCTATTGAAAAGCTACATAATTCCATTATTTGATTTTTTTCTTTTTCATTCAAACAGGAGTAGTCCCAATAAATTCAAAAAAATAAATAATCTCTCTTTGTTTTTCTGGCCAGATTATCATGATAATGATTTTTTTATAAATATCCTGCCCTCTGTGTAATGCTGAATTAGTTTATTGGTTAATGTTTGTCTTTTTTGATATTTCTACCTCATAGCTGCATTTTTGAATGATTCTCTTGTTTTCTTGGGCCTAATCTTGACTTCAAATTGAGGCTAAACAAACACAAAACGTCACAACTCATAGGGATAGAATTGATTATTTTGGGGAGATGTGCAATCACATCAGATTTTTGTTTGTCACACTGTTTTAAAAATAATAACCAATATATTCACCCATTGATTCTTCTAAAAAACTGTCAGATGGCCACTACAGCAGAGCCAACGTGCTACTAAAGAGATGGGATATCAGGATAGTATAAGATGTGATGGAAAAACTCCCCCAAGGGATACATAATATTGCAAATAGTGATGGTTTATATACTAAGTGATTACATATAAATTGGTATGATGAGAATATTTGTCTAATAATAGTTCAATGTATGTAATGAAAAGTGATAGTATGTAGTATGAGAAAATAGGTATATGTGTGGATTACATAATATGTAAAACATGCTATCATAACAGCCGCAATACTCATTTAAAAATAATGATCAAAAATAGAAATTCTTACCAAGTAATAATTCAAAAGACAAAATGAATGATAACAAATAAAAAATAACATAATATAGTACTAAGAAAGATGAATTATTTCAAAAACAGATAACAAAGCAAAAACATTATTAAATTGTTTGAATCTAAATGTTGGGTTTTCAATGCAGTGACATTCCTTGTGACATCATGCAACACCTCTATTCACTCACTTCATCCACAAAACTATCTTTCAAATTCATCACACTCTTCCAAGTCACTTTCCACCTTGTCCTCAATCACTCCAATTGTCAGCCTGGGTGTGAAACTAACCATGGTTAATGGTTGTAACTAATTCAGGTTGATGATTTAAAGTGTTTTGGTTGGTTAAATGTCCTGTAATAAGGATATTCCTCAATCAGTAAGTCTTGTCTGAGAGGCTTGCTCTAAAAAGGGTGCATCCAAATCAATACAGAGTATAAATAGGCATCCAATGAGTTACTCACTTGGGTTTGTGGTTTCTACCTTAGTGAAGGTAGGTTGTGGCCAATTCTTGATGATATAACAGTATTAAACTATAGATTATCCAGAATTTATAGGTGGAGAATGGGGAACTAAGCAAGGTAAATAACTCTAAGGTGTGTACTGTGCTGGTGTGTTCTAAATATTCTCTAGGGGAAAAACAACTGTTTACAGTCTGTTTATATATTGTAAGATCTCCTCAGGGGGGAACTGTGAGAACGTCCAGGACCAGGGAGGTACTGGGGAGCTCCAGGGGGAAGACAGATCCTTTTGGGAGGATCTTTTAAGGTTATGAGGTGATTTCCACTGAGGCAGTGTTATGGTACACATCTTTGATCTTTAGTCCTTAGTGGAAATTGATCACATCATAATAATTATATTAAAAGATCTGTTATTAATATTTATGAAGATATTAACTTATAATTGTGTCATTTGTTACTGACACATCTTATAAGTATTAATGATCATAATATTAAGAAGTTCTTTAATTTATAAGATATTCAAGTACATCACTTATACGTGAAATATTCCAAGGATAAGGAATGTGGGCATAATCAGAGGGAAAGGAGTGACATCTGTTACTCCGGATATTTCACGTGAAAGTTGCGCAAAGGGCCTACAAGTTATGTGTCTTGTGTAACAAGAGTTCATAGAGTAACCTGAATTATTCATGTATTATTAATGAATTTATATTAAAGTATGTATATTAATTATTGTAATGAATTTCCTTTAATGATTGTGAGTGATTGCTTCTTAAGTTAATAATAGTAATTAAGAATAATAATAATAACTAAATAATAGTCAATGTTTCAGCCTCTGTGATTCCAAGAACTGGATTCTTCTAGCTACACAGGGTGCAAGGTAAACACAGCTGCAGGTTGTGCAGTGACAGGTGGGTAAAAAAGGTGAAAAAGATATAAAAAAACTATAAAGTTTTTATTAACAGAGGGGCCTGAGTTACAGGGGTATTTACTGTGCCCTCTAAAATATTCAGGACCTGAGCTAACAGGGGGTATTTTGGGTACCTGAAAGTCTAGTCCTTTGAACAAGGAGTACACCTAGACAATAACTGCTGAAGGAATGGAGGAAATAGACTTACTGCTTCTATTTGCTGTCAGAGGTTCTTCAGGGAGTTGTGGGTGGTCCAGAAGCGCTCACAAGGTTGAGTAACAGGTGGTGGTTGAGTGCTGAGAAAGGTGAAAGGGTTTTTGAATGAACTTCAAGTACAAAACAAGCAAAAACTGACTATATAACAGGCTAAAAAGGCTGGTTGATATGGTGGGTAAAAGCTGGTAAATGTATATGAAGATGGGGATATCATTTCGTGGGAAGGAAGGGCTGTTTATATATGCATTCTGGGCTCTGGGGGGAGAAGCAGAAGCTCAGGTTTTCCTGGTCTAGTCTTCTACTAAGCCCTAGTTACCTGTATAACTGGTTTGGTTACGGTAGGACTTGGTTACATGTTTCAAAAGGCCCAACATGGTTTAATGTTCCCAGTAAGGTGAGTACTTTCGTTTTTTCCTTCCTTTTGGACCATTAGTCTATTTACAACCAACCAATTGGGCTATCTTGGCCTTAGTAGGAAAAGTATGGCCGCGGTGTTGGTTGTGGCTTTTATTACAGGTGCCAGGTACATGTAACTATGGAGATGATGATGTAAACCTTATTTATGCATCATACCAGAACTCTATTAACCTTAATTACATAATCTACATAACCATATATTTAAGGTTATGTAGATCTTTAAGTCATATGAACACTTGACGGCCTTGTAAAGGGATATGAAGGAGTAATAATTAAGGGGTACTTTTGCTGAGCTACCCTAGGTTAATTTACATTTAGATTCAGAATCTGAAATAATATTCTAAGTTTTCTTTATACTTTAGAAGTTATATTTAGATTCTGTGTTATATGTTTTGTTTTTAATAATTTCTTTTGAAACAAAAGACGTAAGGTGTGCATTCTTTTGAGACTAAGAATATAAGTTGTATATTGGTATAATTCGCTATGGTCAGGTTGTCTCTGAATTAGTAGCAGGCTGACATTCCCTACCCCTAAGATGAGTCTTCAGCTCATATGAAGAGGTATTATTATAGAGTAGAAACTGAAAAAAAATTTTAAGGGGTTTTTTATATTTTAATAATTTTTTGTATTTTTGTGTTGCTCAACGTCTTCTTGATGCTCTATAATTTCTCAGATGAATTGCTCCATCAGGGATATTACTTTCTGGAAGCCATTCGTCTTTGTCAGCAGACTGATGTTTATATCTCACCAAGTAGAGGCTAGTATCTTTCCCTTGCATTCTTTCCTTCTTATCTGTCAGTATTTTGGATATTTGGACTTTTTCAGATTTATTTGGTTCTACTAATGGTACTGGAGGGCATGGTAAAGGCTCCAAATTATCTCTAGTTGTATAAGGCTTAATCAAGCTTACTGGAAAAACAGGATGTTTTCTGGAAAGCTCTTCACTCAAGATGACTTCTACTGCATTTTTTCTATGTAAGTTTTTAATTGTAAAAGGTCCAATACAAGATGGTTTCAATTTTTTGTTGCCTCCTAGGTTGTTGAAGTTTATAGTAGATAAAAGTACTTTGTCTCCAATCTTAAAATCAGGTGCTCTGTGACTTTTATCCCATCTGGTTTTGTTATAATGTTCAGCTTCTTGGACACAATTTCTGGTGTGGTTATGTGTAATATCAAGCATTTTCTTGAAGTCAAGAGCTGTTGGATGTATGTGTGGTAGTTTGTCATTTAGTGTATCTTTGGGCATCCTACGTACCCATCCTCTTTCTAGAACATATGGAATTTCATTGGATGATGAATGTTTACTACTATTGTAAGCAATTTCTAATGCTGGTAGAAGACTAACCCAATCATGAGTGTATCCATCATGGTTTTTGAACTCAAGGCCAAATGAACAGAATCTTCTTAGCATATCTTCCAAGGTTTGTATCATCCTTTCGGCCAATCCATCTGTCTGAGGGTGGTAAACTGTGGAGAAAGCTAATTTAGTACCTAAAATGTCATGAAGATTCCTCCAAAATTCTGACGTAAACTTGGGATCTCTATCACTGATAATAATTTTGGGAATACCAACATCAGCCATTATTCTATTCCAAAACAGAATTGCTACTTCCATTGCCGTATCATCTTTACGGTTAGGAATGAACCTAGCTCTCTTGGAATACCTGTCAACTACAACTAGAACATAGTTATAAGAGTAAGGTCCTCCAGGAGGTAATCCTGTGACAAAGTCCATGTTAATTATCTCCCACTTGGTGGTTGGTTCTGATATTTTCTGGAGCAGTCCATATCTTTTCCCTGTCTGCTTGTTTGATTTCTGGCAAGTCTCACAGGATTTTACCTATGTAGCTACTTGAACTCTCCAGTTTAGCCAACAGGCAGTGTGTGCTTCACTCTTTCTATGGTCCTGTCCTCACTGCCAGCATAATTGCCTAGGTTGAGTTCATCCCAGTTAAACTAAGATGCAAACAACCAATTTAAAGTAGGTTGACCTCAACCAATGAAATATAAAACCAAGGGGGGTCCCTTGGATTTATATTTCATCAGTTGATTTCAACCAATTTTAAATTGGTTGAGTGCATCCCAGTTTAACTGGGATGACTTCATCCTAGGCAACTATGCTGGCAGTGCCTCAGAGAAGTGGCCTGAGCTTATACCATTATGAAATTCATGAAGTATATTATCTATGTGGGTTTGATCACAAAGGATAATTACACTAGAATGTCTATGCCTATAGTATAGGATTCCATCTAATAGTGTGAATTTTCCTTCAGAATAAGGTTCAGATAATGAAGGGGGAAGACTGGCAATTAATTCTGATGTGCTGTTTTCATTACTCAGTATGTCTACTAGTTTTAACATTTCAATGTTTTCCTTACAGCTGTTTTGAACCAAGTTATAGAAAGCAGCATCTAAATCACATACATGAATGCCTAAAATAGGGAATATGTCATCATCCTCTGGATCCCAAGCAGGATTATCCGGAGTGTTAGGTAAAGCCCATCTGCTAAGACCATCAGCATTCCTGTGTTTGATACCTGCTTTATGAACAATTGTCATATGTCCTCTATACTGCTGAATTGCAATTTGCCATCTAAGCATATGCCTGTTGGTAGTCTTCATATTCATGAGGGTTTTTACTGCAGTGCACTCCGTGACAACTACCACTTTAGTCCCTTCAAGGTAATAGTGAAGTTTTTCTAGTGACCAAACCAATGCTAAGCATTCCATCTGGCTGGCACCATATTTTCTCTCACTGCTCTTAATTTTTCTAGAGATAAACAAAACTGGCTTTTCTACTGGTACATCATTCAACTCAAACTCTTGATGTAGTGCTGCACCTAGACCATCTAAACAAGCATCAATGTACAAAATAAATGGTTTAGAGTAGTCCGGTTGAGCTAATACCGGGGCAGTAGTCATTAGTCCTCTAAGCATCTCATAGTCTTTAACTCTTTGATAAGTCATTTCATATATAACATCCTTGCTACAAATTTCATACAAGCTCTTAGTGATGTTGGAGAACTGTGGTATGTGCTGTCTTTAATGGCCAAAAAAGCCCAGAAATGACTGCATTTCAGTTATGTTTTGAGGCATAGGTTTTAGTAACACTGCTGCTACCCTGTGTCCACTTCTTATTAGATATATACATCTTTATAACACAGTCTGGTAAGCTGCTTAGTAGTTATTCTTTAGCCCTGTCTTCCCCAACAACTTCACAGTGCCCATCAAGCTCCACCATCCATCCATCCAAGCGCTTCAAACTGTCCAGTTTCACCCAGAATATCCCCAAGATCCCTCAAGGTTTATTACTAGTAAGTAATAACCCTTCTCTTGAAGATATTCCCCCATTTTCATTCCTGGGATTAAACCACCCCTGTCCCAACAGGCCCCAGTGTTCCAGGTACCTAAATCCTCTGCATTTATTTGTAAGATACCTTAGAGGGATCTAAACCACCCCTGATTTATCAGGCCCCTCTGGTTTTTAATTATATTAAATTTATTTAATATAATTATTAACCTATTTTTCTCTCAATTTTTATGTCACAATTCCCCCATATCTTTTGGGAATTGTAACATTGTACCTTACCCAGAGTTTATATACTCTTTCCATATATCCTTGCACCACCTGTAGCTAGAAGGACTTGTCCTTGGCATCAGGGAGGCTGACATTATAAATACAAATAAGCCACTAGTATTAATCCATAACAACTAGTACTAATGTACTACAGACTGTACCTCAATATAAATGAAAAAATAATAAATAAATATCATAATACACTCAATTGGTTACGTGTATTCAAAGCAAGGGCTGCTGAAGCGTCACCAAGAAAGCACAAATGGCCAAAATGTGGTCCAAAGATCCCACAAGTTGGCCAATAACACCTACAGGGTCCCCAGAGGGAACTCAAGACTATTTAAAGAGCTCTTCAACCGCCCAAAGAAGGCTCCTCATGCTTCCCAATACCCACTAACAACCCTACCCACTTCTTATTAGATACATACATCTTTATAACACAGTCTGGTAAGCTTCTTAGTAGTTATTCTTTAGCCCTGTCTTCCCCAACAACTTCACAGTGAACATCCAGCTCCACCATCCATCCATCCAAGCGCTTCAAACTGTCCAGTTTCACCCAGAATATCCCCAAGATCCCTCAAGGTTTATTACTAGTAAGTAATAACCCTTCTCTTGAAGATATTCCCCCATTTCCATTCCTGGGATTAAACTCCCCCTGTTCCAACAGGCCCCAGTTTTCCAGGTCATTAAATCCTCTGCATTTACGTGCAGGATACCTTAGAGGGATTAAACCACCCCTGATTTATCAGGCCCCTCTGGGTATAATTATATTAAATTTATTTAATATAATTATTACCACCTTTTTCTCTAAATTTTTACGGCACAATTCCCCCATATCTTTTGGGAATTGCACCTTTTGTACCTTACCCAGAGTCTTTGTACTCTTTCCATCTATCCTTGCACCACCTGTAGCTAGAAGGACTTGTCCTTGGCATCAGGGATGCTGACAGTACAAGACTACAAGCATGGTTACTTTTATAATAGAGAAGTCCATCTAGGAGTACAAATCTTTTTTCATCAAATTTTCTTTTCCAAGGTGGATCCAAACCATTTAAAATACTCAAGTCCTTGAAGTCTGATTTCAGAGCTTCTACAATTATAGTGGTATTTTTGTTATTGGAGTAACTGTCTACAATTGTTTCAAAGAATTCATCCTTGAGGCTAGTAATTGTAATACCCATAATTGGTAAATCTCTTTCCATATTTTCCTCATCATATGCAGGATTATCTGGAGTATTTGGTAAAGACCATCTACTAAGTGCATCAGCATTCTTATGTATTAATCCTTCTCTATGAGTTATAGTCATAGAGCTCCTCCATTCTTGGAAAGAGATCTGCCATCTCAGCATGTGTCTGTTTGGTGACTTGAGAATTATAAGACTTTTGAGGGCAGTACAATCAGTTATGACTTCAAAGAAGCATCCATCTAAATAATAGTACAATTTCTCTAAGGCCCAAACCAAACAAAGACATTCTAGTTGAGATGCACCATATCTTCTTTCAGAATCTTTTAACTGTCTAGAAATGAAGACTACAGGTCCTTCAACTGGTAAGTCATCTTTGATTTGAACTTGGTGCAAAGCTGCACCTAGTCCTTCCATACTGGCATCTACATTGTAAGCTTTCTGTACTCTACTCCACTTATTGTGGCGTGTACAGTAAGGACTAAAGAAATAACTTACACTTTAATCGTGTAAAATAACAATTAATAATAAAAGATAATACTTCAAGTGTTATAAAACACTAAGTACAGCAATATAACAGGTTCTAACCCTGCTGCCAAAACTTCTATAAGGGATTTTAATCCTAGAAGGGCTAACCAGATTTTATGCACGGTTCTTCCAATCCAATTAAATGTATTTAATTGATTGGGGGGATTTTGGTTGAGGAATTTTAACTAAAGAAGATAGTATATAAATAAAGGCCAGTCCTCCTTACTTACAGGAGAAGGTGAGCGCCTTTGTAGCTTATAATAAGTTATCTAGTGTGTGTTAAAATTGATGGGGAGTAATCTTCATTTTAGTGAAGAAAACTCCTTCTTAAATAATAAAATAAATGTTATTTCACAAGCTTCTTTTTGAAGCAGTGATCAGGGAAACATCACCAGGGGGAACTGAGCACCCTGTTCGTGATCTGATGTGAAATATGGTGTCATTCCTATGTGGAATGACCCCATAATTATTTCACAATGAATGGCTTAGTGGGAAATAATTATTTCAACATTAAATAATTATTTCACTAAGATGTGCTTGTGAATAAGTTTTCTGGGGACTAAGGCTTGGAAAAGCGCTTGTCCTGAGTGATCAGTAATTTAAAATCACATGTACTTATGTATTTAATACATACTACATAAGTTATATAATTAAATACATATGTAATCTTATAGTATATATTACTGTGGGTTATGCTGGGATTTTCCAGGATTTTCAAGGAAAAAACTATACCAATAAATGGTTCTTTATCCATTTATTGCGTGTTTGCAAATTAATTTGCCAAGGATTTTCCTTAATTAAATTTCCTTGGATTTTTGATAAGAAATAGATATAATTTTAAATAATTTTATTATTATATTTTACGTGTGGTCATAAGTGTGGCTTGAACACAGAGCCTTATGTATCAACCAGATATTTCTAGGCTTGTTCTTAACTGTTACACTATATACCAATTGTTGAAACAGTTAAGTCTAATTTTTGTTATAAACAGAAGATCTGGTAAAATAAATAGAGTAACAAAATAAAAATAAAATAAATAATAATATAATTAAATATTATTAATTATTCAGCTTGCAGTTTCAAGTGTTACATAATGTATGTAATATCTTGGTGGCTGACACTCACCCACACTAAAAAAGAGAAAAAAGGCTAATGTCTTTTTTCTGCTCTATAATTTCTTAGTAGAGAATAATTATTAATATCTTTAGCTTCTAACCACTTATCTTTGTCAGCTAAGGAGTTTTTGAATCTTACTAGATATTGTTTAATGCTTTGATTATTTCTCATAATTCTTCTATCATTGATGATTTTGTGAGGAATTAGGTTTTCATCATCTAGTATAGGTGGAACAGGAGTGTTTTTCTTAGCAGGAACATTATTATTTCCTTTGTCAGAAGTGACATACTTCTTAAGGAGACTAATTGGAAAAGTTGGATGCTTTCTATTGAATGGTTCTGTCAATATTACTTCCACTGCATTTGGGCCATGGAAAGCTTTGACTACAAAGGGACCAATAAAAGAGTCTCTAAGTTTCTTAGGACCATCCATGTTAGCAAAGTTTACTGTGGATATCAATAATTGATCACCAACTTTAATGTTAGCTTCTATATGGGTCTTATCTCATCTTGACTTATTATAGTCAACTGCTTGTTTGATACAATCTTGAGCATGTTTTTCTGCTTTAATCATCATATTTAAAAATGATTCAGATGTTGGATGAATGTGTACTGTTTTACTAAGCACACTGGTTACAGGCATAACAGGAGTCCATCCTCTTTCTAACTCAAAAGGAGTTTTTCCAGTAACTGAGTGTTTACTTGAATTATATGCATATTCAAGTGCTGGTAATAAAGATATCCAATCATGAGTAAAACCATCCTGATCTTTATAACTAAGGCCAAAGGCACAGTATCTTCTGATCATGTCTTCCAAAGTTTGTATCATTCTTTCAGCTAAACCATCTGTCTGAGGGTGATAAGCTGTAGAAAAGGCTAATTTAGTACCCATTAAGTTGAATAAATTATCCCAAAACTCAGAAGTGAATTTTGGATCTCTGTCACTGATAATTACTGAAGGACATCCCACATCAGCAATGATATGATTCCAAAATAATAGAGCTACATCCATTGCATTATTTTCTTTAAAGCAAGGAATAAATCTTGCTCTTTTGGAGAATCTGTCTACTACAACTAAAACACAGTTGTAATTTTCTTTGCCTGCTGGAGGTAATCCAGTCACAAAGTCCATGTTAATGACTTCCCATCTGGATTTTGGTTCATTGATTTCTTGTAACATACCATGTCTTTTACCAGTAGCTTTATTGGCTTTTTGGCACCTGTCACAAGAAGAACAGTATTCTATAACATCTTTCCTCCAATCAAACCACCAAGCTAAAGATCTTACTCTTTCAAGTGTTCTGTCAGTAGACATGTGGCCAGAAAACATATTATCATGACATTCAAACAATATATCATTAATATGATTTTGTGATGTAAGTACAAGACTACAAGCATGGTTACTTTTATAATAAAGGAGTCCATCTAGGAGTACAAATCTTTTTTCATCAAATTTTCTCTTCCAAAGTGGATCCAAACCATTTAAAATACCAATATTTTTGAAGTCTGACTTCAGAGCTTCTACAATTATTGTAGTGTTCTTGTTTTTAGAGTAACTGTCTACAATTGTTTCAAAGAATTCATCTTTGAGGCTAGTGATTGTAATACCCATGATGGGTAAATCTCTTTCCATATTTTCTTGATCATATGCAGGATTATCTGGAGTGTTTGGTAAAGACCATCTGCTAAGTGCATCAGTTTTATGAATTAATCCTTCTCTATGAGTTATTGTCATAGAACTTCTCCATTCTTGAATTGAGATTTGCCATCTCAGCATATGTCTATTTGGTGACTTAAGATTAATAAGACTCTTAAGAGCAGTACAATCTGTTATTACTTCAAAGAAACATCCATCTAGATAATAGTACAACTTTCCTAAAGCCCAAACTAAACAAAGGCATTCTAGTTGAGATGCACCATATCTTCTTTCAGAATCTTTCAATTGTCTGGAAATGAAGACTACAGGTCCTTCAACTGGTAAGTCATCTTTAATTTGAACTTGGTGCAAAGCTGCACCTAATCCTTCCATACTAGCATCTACATAAAGTTTGTAGGGCTGAGTAGGGTCAGGGTGAAAAAGCACAGGGGCTGTGGTTAACATTTCTTTTAAAGTATTATATGCATCTATTCTTTCCTTAGTCATTTAAAATACTACACTAGGGCTGATAAGTTTTGTCAGACTAGAAGATATGGAAGCATAATTTTTCAAATGTTGTCTGTAATAACTCATAAAGCCTAAAAATCTTTGGAGTTCTTTTACAGTAGTGGGTACTGGTTTGAGTAGAACAGCAGCCACTCTATTTTGATCTATTCCCAAAGTTAGACCAGATACTACATGTCCCAAAGCTTTGAGTTCATTAAACCCAAAGTGACACTTGGGCAGAGAAATTTTCATATTCATTTTAATGGCACTTTTAAGGACTAGGTCTAATCTAGTAAGATGTTCATCCCAATCTTGAGAGAAAACAATAATTTCATCTATGTATATGATCAACCATCCTTCTCTAAGTTCATTGTAAAATTCTACATCCATCATTCTTTGGAAATGTGAAGGTGCAATTTTTATGCCAAAGGGCATTCTTAAATATTCATAAACACCTAAGTAGCAAATAATCCTGAGATATTTTCTACTTTCAACACTAACAGTGTTTTGATGAAAGCCTTTAAGTAAATCCATTGTAGAGATGTATTTGGCTTTGGCCAAATTTGTAAGAGATTCATTAATTTTAGGCATGGGATACCTGTCTGGGACAGTAACACTATTTAAAGCCCTAAAATCACCACAAAGTATTGACTTGTTATTGTGCCAGGCTATTATTACTGGTGTAGTAATGTCAACTTCCTCTCCTGGAGTAACCTTTCTGAGAACTTTCAATTTTAGCAAAGTGTCTATGTGCTCTTTAATAGCTTCTCTGCTTCTAGGACTAGCAGGATAAGGAGAGCTCCTTAATTTTGGAGGAAAAGGTTTCTGAATGGTCAACTGAATGTTGACTTCATGTCCTTTTATTGCTCCAAACTCATCTTTAGGAGTATTGAATGCACAAATGTTCATGTACAAAGTATTGTACAATTGTGTGACTTGGTCATTGGACAGCTTCTCATATACATGAGCTTCCTCTTTTATTTGGTTTTTAAAGGAAATAATATTATTAAAGGAAGAGGAATTTCTAGTATCATAATGATACTGTACTGTACTATTTCCAATTGTAACATAATTGGCATCTGAGTTGATCAGATTAATTTTATAAGCATGTAAATAATTATTACCAATTATGAAATATTGAGCTTTAATATCCTCCATTACCATGAAAGTCATGTTCATAGAAACTGTACCAAGTGTAATGTCATAGTTAATTTTTCCTATGTAATTAAGTTTTTGGTTACAACTTTTATAAGTTTTATTGTCAGCACTAATCAGTTTAGACTTATAATCCTTGTCTATTTGAGACAAGTATCTAGTACCAACACAAGATACATAAGCACCTGAATCAAGTAAAGTGTTTATAGGTATGTTATTCAATACCATTCTCATAACACTACTCTTGCCTTTGCTTTCATCTATATGAAATATATTACCAACAACATTTTGAGACTCTTCTTCAAGTTCAGAGTCTTCATCAATTTCTGGATCTTCTGATTCTTCAGAATCTTTATTCTCAGATATATTGTTAACAACTTTCTTTCTTCTGCAATCTTTAGCTGCATGCCCTTTAATGTTACAATTTGTACATCTAACATCAGAATAAGTATTATTTTTATCTGATGTAACAGGAGGAGTAGCAACAAAAGGTTTGTTTTGGTACTTTGATCTTTTACCAAGATTAGTCTGATCAACTATTTCCTGTAAAACATTTATAAATGTACTGATATCAGCTTGAGTGGTGCCTAAAGCACATTTAACTGCATAAGCCACTTCCCCATCACACAAGTCCAATAGTTTAATATTGATTTGTTCAATATTCAAGTAGGGTTCAATTGACTTAATCCTTCTGTATTGTTTAGTAACCCAAGATGATACAGAAGGATTATTAGCATCAAATCTTGAAGTATAGAAGGCTTTTTGTCCTCTTCTTCTCCAAGTAGCATTACCAAACTTCTGTTCAATTTGCTGTTTCCACCATTCCCATGTTTGAAGACCAAATTGGTTTTTAATACCTTTATACCATTGGTTGGCAGAATTCTTAAACAACAAATTTAATCTTGAGATGATAATTCTATCATGTAAATCTATATCAGATTTAAGGGTGTCAATCCATTCAATGAATTCTGTGTGATCATACTCTCCTTCACCTGAAAAAGTGGGCCAATCAGATGTTTTGGGAATTGAAGCTAACATCTGTTTTCTAACTTCTTTATCTACATCAATTAGATGTGTATCAGTTTGATAATTGTTTAAATTATCAGAGTGGTGTATTGTAACATGAGAATTCATGTTTTGATTTAAATTCTTATGTTCTAAAGAGTTTAAGTTCTTCTCTTCAAAAGAATTTAAAGGAAGGTCTTCAGCAATTAAAGATTTAACATTTTTATTTAAATGAGGGGCAGATTGATTTAATTGAAGTGATTCCAAATTCTTAGTAAGTAAAGCTTGGTTCACTTTTATTTCTGATATGTCAGAAATAATTTTATCAATTTTTTGTTCAATTGATTTAACTTCTTTACCTTTAAAACTTAGTGTTTGAACTTCACTCTCCAGTTTATTTGTAACATGTCTCAAATGTTCATTGAGGGGCTCTACATCTTTTAAGAAATATTTTTGTATTTCAGTAGTGATGTCACTACACATGTCCAAAATATTAGTCTGATTTGTGCAGACTTCTTCAATGAATTGAGCTTGAGAAACAATTTTATCTTCAGTTTTTAAGTTATTTTTATCTACAACTTGTTCTATTTTAAGAAACATGTCAGATAAAGTATGTAAAAAAAACTCTTTTGTAACAATATCATCTATTCTTGATGATTGTTGGTGTCTCGAGCCCGTTGATCTTGTCGAGAATGGTCTATGTACTGGTAAGTCCCCTGTATTTGACGGGCCAGGCGGAACATCTCGCCGTAGACTGAATTACGATATTCGCGCCTGGACATGCGGCGCTGCGTGTTGCGGCGCTGCGGACCGGCTTGAGCTCGGTTGGGCTGTTGGCGCCGGTTTTGCACTGGAGGCGCTGGCGGCGCTGGGGGCTGCGGTTGCGGCGCCGGTACTGGAACTGGTTCTCTGACTGTTTCAACGGGATTCTCCACGTTGGGAGTGTCCGGCGTCGAGACTGATGGATTGCTCGAGGCTTCTGAGGCCTGGGTCTGACAAAGCGCTCTCCTTATGGAGAAGGGGTTCCACCCCTCCGTCAAGATCAAGGTCTTGGGAGTTCCCAAGATTCTCGTGAGACTGCGATGCGTGGCCAGAGCTTGCGTGAAGAAAAGATCCTTCATCGCCGTATCCGCCGACGAAGCTTCCTGGTAGCCTCTGAAGTTGGCTTGGTGCTGTTCCAAGATCACTCTGGCTGCCGGGTTTAGACTTGCGTGTACTAGGAGCAAGGGGAGGATAATCAGCGATTTTGCCGGCTAAGTGGTTGCTGACACGGGATGAAGTTACTAACTTTTGTCCCGCTCCGCTATTTGGGTTGGAGTTTCTACGATCAGACATGTTTTAAAGAACATGTATAAGTTATAATTTTTATATGTAGTTTTCGGTTAAGAAAAAAATAAAATAAATAAAAGAGTATTTACGCAGGGTTATTGGGATCCACGCGTCGGCAGTGACTAATCGAGCTTCTCCAGGTGGTGGGGAGCTACGAACCTGGATAGGAGCGGCGTCTGGGATAACGGTATCCTCGTTTTGAGGAGTTGAGTTGGATCTGTTACCGTCGTTAGACGAGCGGGATCTGCGGTTAGAGGTACGGCCACGAGGGACGAAAACTTCAGACACTAACGACGAGGAAGCTTTCAGTTTGAAGGTAGGATGAAGACTAATTTTTTGATGTAAAAAGGTCTCACTTTTGTTGAGTAATAAAGGAGTTATGATTTTTCGAAAAAAATTCGAATTTTTGGAATGATTCTTATAACAAGAATCTAATTTTAAGAGTGTATCTTTTTGCGGTTTTTCTGTAAAAAAAATAAAATAAAAAATAACAGCAATGTCAGTTTGATAAGTTTATCAAAAAATCAGTTGCAATAAAGGAGGATTTCAGTCAGAAAAATTTTAGTGGAAATTTTCGAAAAAATTTTCTTTTTTTTTTTTTTTAAAAAAAAAAAAAATGTATAATAAATTAATAAATTAATTTATATAAGGCCAAAAGAGTTTAAGGCCACTGTTGGGACACCAAATGTCAGCTTTCTGTACTCTACTCCACTTATTGTGGCGTGTACAGTAAGGACTAAAGAAATAACTTACACTTTAATAGTGTAAAATAACAATTAATAATAAAAGATAATACTTCAAGTGTTATAAAACACTAAGTACAGCAATATAACAGGTTCTAACCCTGCTGCCAAAACTTCTATAAGGGATTTTAATCCTAGAAGGGCTAACCAGATTTTATGCACGGTTCTTCCAATCCAATTAAATGTATTTAATTGATTGGGGGGATTTTGGTTGAGGAATTTTAACTAAAGAAGATAGTATATAAATAAAGGCCAGTCCTCCTTACTTACAGGAGAAGGTGAGCGCCTTTGTAGCTTATAATAAGTTATCTAGTGTGTGTTAAAATTGATGGGGAGTAATCTTCATTTTAGTGAAGAAAACTCCTTCTTAAATAATAAAATAAATATTATTTCACAAGCTTCTTTTTGAAGCAGTGATTAGGGAAAGATCACCAGGGGGAACTGAGCACCCTGTTCGTGATATGATGTGAAATATGGTGTCATTCCTATGTGGAATGACCCCATAATTATTTCACAATGAATGGCTTAGTGGGAAATAATTATTTCAACATTAAATAATTATTTCACTAAGATGTGCTTGTGAATAAGTTTTCTGGGGACTAAGGCTTGGAAAAGCGCTTGTCCTGAGTGATCAGTAATTTAAAATCACATGTACTTATGTATTTAATACATACTACATAAGTTATATAATTAAATACATATGTAATCTTATAGTATATATTACTGTGGGTTATGCTGGGATTTTCCAGGATTTTCAAGGAAAAAACTATACCAATAAATGGTTCTTTATCCATTTATTGCGTGTTTGCAAATTAATTTGCCAAGGATTTTCCTTAATTAAATTTCCTTGGATTTTTGATAAGAAATAGATATAATTTTAAATAATTTTATTATTATATTTTACGTGTGGTCATAAGTGTGGCTTGAACACAGAGCCTTATGTATCAACCAGATATATCTAGGCTTGTTCTTAACTGTTACACTATATACCAATTGTTGAAACAGTTCAGTATAATTTCTGTTATAAACAGAAGATCTGGTAAAATAAATAGAGTAACAAAATAAAAATAAAATAAATAATAATATAATTAAATATTATTAATTATTCAGCTTGCAGTTTCAAGTGTTACATAATGTATGTAATATCTTGGTGGCTGACATACATAGAGTTTGTAGGGTTGAGTAGGGTCAGGGTGAAAAAGTACAGGAGCTTTTGTTAACATTTCTTTTAAAGTGTTATATGCATCTATTCTTTCTTTAGTCATTTCAAATACTACACTAGGACTGATGAGTTTTGTCAGACTAGAAGATATGGACGCATAATTTTTTAAATGTTGCCTGTAATAACTCATAAAGCCTAAAAAGCTTTGGAGTTCTTTTACAGTAGTGGGTACTGGTTTTAGTAAAACAGCAGCCACTCTGTTTTGATCTATTCCTAAGGTAAGACCAGATACTACATGTCCCAGAGCTTTGAGTTCATTAAACCCAAAGTGACATTTAGGTAGAGAAATTTTCATGTTCATCTTGATTTCTCTCTTAAGAATTAGATCTAATCTGGTAAGGTGTTCATCCCACTCCTGAGAAAAGACAATTATGTCATCTATGTAGATAATCAACCATCCTTCTCTGAGTTCATTGTAGAACTCAACATCCATCATTCTTTGGAAATGAGAAGGAGCATTTTTAATACCAAAAGGCATTCTTAAGTATTCATAAACACCTAAGTAGCAAATAATCCTGAGGTATTTTCTACTTTCAACACTGACAGTGTTTTGATGAAAGCCTTTAAGTACATCCATTGTAGAGATGTATTTGGCTTTGGCTAAATTTGTTAGTGATTCATTAATCTTAGGCATAGGATACCTGTCTGGGACAGTTACACTATTTAAAGCTCTAAAATCACCACAGAGTCTAGATTTATTGTTATGCCAGGCTATTATTACAGGTGTGGTAATGTCCACTTCCTCTCCTGGAGTAACTTTTCTCAGTACTTTTAGTTTCAATAGAGTGTCAATGTGCTCTTTAATGGCTTCTCTGCTTCTAGGACTAGCAGGGTAAGGAGATCTCCTTAATATTGGAGGAAACGGTTTTTGAATAGTTAACTGAAGGTTAACTTCATGACCTTTTATAGCTCCAAACTCATCCTTAGGAGTATTAAAGGCACCAATATTCATATACAAAGTTTTATACAACTGTTTGACTTGGTCACTAGACAGTTTATCATATATGTGGGCTTCCTCTTTTATTTGATTTTTAAAAGAAAGAATATTATTAACAAAAGAGGAGATTTTTGTATCATAATGATACTGAACAGCACTATCTCCAATGGTTACATAACTTGAATCTGAATTAATCAGATTGATTTTATAAGCATGAAGATAATTATTACCAATGATAAAATATTGGGCTTTGATATCTTCCATTACCATAAATGTCATGTTCATTGTGACTGTACCAAGAGTTAAATCATAATTAATTTTTCCTATATAATTTAATTTTTGGTTACAACTCTTATACGTTTTATTATCAGGACTGACAATTTTAGATTTATAGTCTTTATCTAATTGAGATAAATATCTGGTTCCCACACAAGATACATAAGCATCTGAATCAAGTAAAGGATTTACAGTGATGTCATTTAATTTCATTTTAATAACACTACTCTTTCCTTTACTCTCATCTATGTGAAATATGTTTCCAACAACATTTTGGGGATCCATGTTGTCCTCATCAAGTTCAGACTCTTCATCTAATTCTGGATCTTCTGATTCTTCAGAAACTTTATCTTCAGATATGTTGTTAACTACTCTTTTTCTTCTGCAATCTTTAGCTACATGCCCTTTAATATTACAATTTGTACACCTAACATCAGAATAATTCTTTGTCTTATCTGATGCAACAGGTGGATTAGGTACAAAAGGTTTGCTCTGAAATTTTGATCTTTTACCCAGATTAGTTTGGTCAACTATTTCTTGTAATACATTAATTAGTGTACTAATGTCTGCTTGAGTAGTATCTAATGCACATTTAACAGCATAAGCTACTTCTCCATCACACAAATCTTATAGTTTAATATTGATTTGTTCAATGTTCAAATAAGGCTCAAATGATTTAATCCTTCAGTATTGTTTGGTAACCCATGAGGATACAGAAGGATTATTGGCATCAAATCTTGAAGTGTAAAAGGCTTTTTGCACCCTTCTTCTCCAAGTAGCATTACCAAACTTTTGTTCAATTTGTTGTTTCCATCATTCCCATGACTGGAGACCAAATTGGGCTTTAACACCTTTATACCATTGGTTGGGAGAGTTTTTGAATAAAAGATTTAATCTAGAAACAATAATTCTATCATGTAAGTCTATATCAGACTTAAGAGTGTCAATCCACTCAATGAATTCTGCGTGGTCATATTCTCCTTCCCCTGAGAAAGTGGGCCAATCAGATGTTTTGGGGATGGAGGCTAACATTTGTTTTCTAACTTCTTTATCCACATCAATAAGATGTCTTTCAGGACTATTTGATGTGTTTTAAGTGGGTACTGTAACATAAGAATTCAAGTTTGGATTTAAAGGCTTAATTTCTTCTGGGATTAAGGGAATATCTTTACTGATTTTTGGATTACAATTTACATTTAATTCAGAATTTGAAGAATGCAATTGTAAGGACTCTACAGATTTATTAAGCAAAGTTTGATTAATTTTTATCTCTGATATATCAGAGATAATCATGTCAATTTTTTGTTCAATGGTTTTTACTTCTTTTCCATTAAAACTTAAAGTCTTAACCTCATTCTCAAGTTTCTCAGTGACATGTTTTAAATGCTCATTGATTGGTTCTACATCTTTCAAGAAGTATTTTTGTATTTCTGTAGTAATGTCACTACACATTTCAAGAATACTAGATTGATTTGTCCACACATCTTCTATAAAACTGGATTGGGCTACAATTTTCTCTTCAGTTTTAATGCTATTTTTATCTATAACTGATTCTAATTGAAGGAACATATCAGACAAGGTGTGTAATAAAAATTCTTTTGTTACTAATGTATCTACTCTTGTTGGTTGTTTCGAGCTCTCTGCTCTTGGCGAGAGTGGTCGATGTACTGGTACGTGCCTTGTATTTGGCGCGCTAGGAGGAACATTTCGCCGTACACTGAATTCCTGTATTCTCGTCTGGACATTTGACGATGGTTGGTTGGACGTTCTGGTCCGGTCTGAGCTCGGTTGGTCTGTGCTCTGTTGTTTTGCACTGGGGGCGCTGGCGGCAACGGAGGCGGAGCCGGTGCTGGTACTAACTCTCTGCGGGCTGGCGGCTTGTGGGCTATCTCGGTGGAAGTCACCGTGCTTGGTGTGTTTGGCGTCTCGGCCGGCTGACTGCTTGAGGCCTCACTGGCCTGGGTCTGACGCTGGGCCCTCCTGATGACGAAGGGGTTCCAGCCTTCCGTCAAGATCAGGGTCTTGCCTGTCCCCAGTATTTTCTGTAAGCTGTGATGCGTCGCCAAAGCTTGAGTGAGGAAGAGATCTTTCATCTCTTCCTCCTCCCACGTAGCTTCCTGGTAGCCGCGGAAGTGGGCTTGATGTTGTTCCAGGATCAAGCGGGCTGCTGGATTTAAGCTTGCGTGTACTAGGAGCAAGCGGAGGAAAATCAGCAATTTTCCCCGCTAGTCTGTTACTAACACGGAAAGAAGGTACTGACTCTCTTCTCTTTCCGCTACCTGGGCTGGAGTCTCTTGTAGACGGCATGATATTGGTAGATTAAAAAATAGAATTAGTAATTACACGTTTGTCTGTTTGTTTTTTCTCAAAAACAGAGAAATTAGGATTTACGGGTAGTTATGGGAGTCCACGTATCAGCGGTGACTCTCCTAGCTTCACCAGGTGGTGGAGAGCTTCTGAATTGTATAGGAGCTGCGTCAGGGATGACTGTGTCTTTGGTTGGAGCCACAGGGGCAGCTCTATTTTGGTTGTTAGAGGAACGAGATCGACGGTTAGAAGTACGACCTCTGGGAACGTAAACTTCTGACACTAATAACAAGAGTATTATTAGTAAAAAGAACAGTTTCCAGCGAAACTTTTGATGTATAAAAAACTAACTGTTGTTGTTTTTTGACTGAGATACAATTTTGTGAAAAAGTTGGATGTAAGGATTTGATTCTTAAGTAGAATCCGCTTTTTTGAGTATAAGTTTTGGGTTTTTTCTGTTAAAAAAAATAGGGATCAAATCACAAAAAGTCAGTTATCATGTTTTTCTCTTTCAAAAAATATTTTGATAAGAAAAATAAAAGATAATGAAGAATAAAATGTTTATAAAATTTTCGATTTTTTTTTTTTTTTAAAAAAAAAAAAAAAATGAAGTTGTTGAATTTTAAAAGGCCAAATAATTTATGGCCACTGTTGGGACACCAAATTTCAGCAAACTGGACTCTATTCCACAAATAGTGGCGTGTACAGTAAGGAATAAAAGGTCTTACACTTAAAAAAGTGTAATAAAAATAACTATAAGCAAAATTACTTTGGTGTTTTGTTAAAAACACTGAGTATAAAAAAAACAGGTAACTACCCTGCTGCCAGACTTCTGTTATGGGAATAAATATCCTCAGAAGGGCTAACCAGACTGTAACACGGTTCTTCCAATTAAATTAAGGGTATTAATTTAATTGGGGGGGTTTTGAAGAACTCTAACTTATAAAAGATATTTATAAGTAGAAAAAGGCCAGTCCTCCTTACTTACAGGAGAAGGTGAGCGCCTTGGTAGGTTATAATAAGTTATCTAGTAATGGTTAAAGTTGATGGGGGGAGGATGTCTTCAAATTGGTGAAGAAACCTCCTCCTTAAATAATAAATATTTTGTATTAATCCCTCTGCAATTTATTTGAAAGTGGGGATTGGGACAATAGGGGGTATCAAATATGACCAAATCCCCCATTATCTAATCAACTGGTTTTGAAAATCCACCAATTTTAAAAACCATGGATATCAATCTAAAATGGTCCATAATTGTCAAAAGTGAAATTTTGTGGAAAAACCTAATTCACTGGTTTTAATTGTGGATTTGGTCATATTTGATACCCCCTAATGTTACCAGGTGAATCTGATCAGCCTGTTCGTGGTAAGAAGTAAAACATGGTGTCATTTTTAATTAAAATGATGCCATATTTATTTCACATTAATTAAAATAATTTAATGTTTATTTTTCTTAATTAAACCAAATAAATATTAATCACATGTACATGTAACTTCCTTTGGGGTTAGATCTTGGAAAAGCGCTTGCTCTGGAGAGTAAAACATGTGGGAATTAATTTACAAGTCAGTATTGCATAATTAATATACTTTACATAAAGATTTACTTTTATTTATATGTAATTTTATACTATAGATTACTATGTGTTAATGTTGGATCTTCCAGGATTGTCAAGAAGAAAACTATGCCAATAAATGGTTCTTAATCCATTTATTTCATGTTTGAAAATTAATTTTCCAAAGATTTTCATTAATTAAGTTATAACTTAATTTTGGTAAAAAATAGATATAATTTTATATCAATGTTTTTATTGAATGCAGTCATGAGTGTGACTTGAACTCAGGTCCTTATGCTTAGAACAGTTATTACTGAGCCAGTCCTTAACTGTTATACTATTATACAATTTGATAAAATGGTAGATTCTAATTTTCCTTTTGTTAAGACTGTTAAAATAAAAGATAATAATAGGGGGTATCAAATATGACCAAATCCACGATTATCTAATCAACGGGTTTCACAAAATCCACAATTATGAAACCAGTGGATAAAAATTCCAAATAATGCCATTATTTGCACTAGACGTGTCAAGTATCACCAACAAAAACACCAATTATAATTACAAAAACCACGATCCTCCACAATTCAACCAATCACAACTCAGAATCCAAACTTGCAATATACAACCCCAATACAATCAATAATCCTCCACGATTCAACCCCAACCAACAATAAATCGTTGCCAATACAACTCCACCCAGTCACAAACCCAAACTTGTTCTTCAGTTTTCCTCAAAATTTGGTAAGTTTAGTCGATTATAAACTTGCTTGCAGAAAAAACATTAATCAATCATTCCCTGATCCCAGAACGATGCCTATCAAAAAAACGAATAAATTCATCACCGGAAAAGGAAAAGTGATACCGAAGACGTCAGCAAGCAGGAAGGAACCCATCAAGAAGCAAGCACAACATGTCTCTGACGATGATACAACCGGAAAAACTTCTTCTCACCTAAAGAAGGACGACTTCCTCATAATACTGGCTCAAAATCCAAAAGAATTACGATTTGTGCTTTGGAACTGGTAAGGCACCGGCGGTTGGAAGGCCAGCCAAAGGGAAGATTAACTGATTCGAGCTTATGGCAATCAATCTGAGAAATCAATCCCCTTCACAAATCAATCTAATCCCCAGGCAGATGAAAGATTGTTTTAACAGCTACAAGGACAAGTACAAGAAAACACATAACCAATCCCTCTCCACTGGCTTTGGACTCACCGATGAAGACCAATTGGCAGGAATTATCACCATTGACGAGAAGCTTGACAAAATGTGTCCACATTTCCATGCTATGCATCAGCTGATGGGTAAGAAACCGTTTGTGACGCCCTTGTACAAAGTTGATGCTCAAAACGGTGATGAGAGCTCTGACTCTTCTGGTCCCGAGGCCAACAACTTGGACAAAAATGTTGATAAAGATGACTCAGATAATGTATCTGTGGATTCCAATAACTCTAGGGCTCCAGTTGTAAGATCGATCAGTTGTTTCATCTTTCTTGATAATTGCTAATATATTCAATATTGTTTATACGTGATGACTCAGTCAGCAATCTTGGAACATTTAGAAACTGGTGAGAATAGGTCTGAAGGAGGCAGGGACGGTGAAGAGGTGTGTTTGAATTTCTTTTTATCACTTATGCCATTTCTTCTTCAAACAATTGACCTTGCCACTAAATAATTTAGGAAAGAGTTGGACCGGCCAGTGTTTGTGACAATCCGTCAGATTAAAATGAAGCGGCAATGCTGGTTTGTTATTGGATCAATTAATCACTGTTGTTTGATTGATTAGCTAAAGCCCCATTTCTTCCCATGTTTGACATTAGCAAGGAAAGGAAGCAAGTATTCGTCCTAGTGGAAAGGTTAAATCATCTAAGCGCTATCGAAGGGCTGTGGATTCCCTCACTGCCGAAGAAAGGGCCCTTGACACAAGTGATTCAGAGGATTACTGTCCATCTGATGCGCGAGAAGATACTCATTCACCCTGCAAGAAGAAGAAAAACAAATCATGCACCACTTTGACACCTAACGACGCTGCATTGGATTCTCCTGCAAATTCAAGTAAACCGTTGCCAACTCAAACCCCCAAGGACAAGCGAAGGGCATCCAAAAGTGCCAATATCAATCCTAAGAGCTGATCAACCTCAGGGCCCAACACACCCAATCCTTTTTCTCAATATGAAGAGTATGTGTTGAAGAGGGATGAAGGACAGTTGGAGATGTAATCCTTGTTCCAATTTTATTTAACTGACATGCTTCTTCAACTTATTCTTTATTAGGAAAGTCACAAGTGGCTCGAGACACCCTCAGTTTTGAGATGTTGAAGTTTGAACAACAGGTCAACAACGATAATAAGGGGGCCGAGTTGGAGGAAAGGAAATTCAACCACTCAATTGAACTTGAGGAGAAGAAGTGGGATCATGGAATTAAATTAGAGGAAAAGAAGTGGGAACATGAAATAAAATTAGACAAGAGGAAATTAGACTGGGAAAGGGAGGAGAAGGATAAGGACCGAAGGTTTGAGATGGCCAAGATGGAACGTTTGGCTTGTCAGGAGCACATCGGTAAGAAGTATGACCTGGTGACTCAGTGTGTGGCTCATGGGAAGAGTACAGAAGAGATTGAACGCTTGGCAAATTTATTCAAATAGTCCACCTTTTTTGGCTTTGTTCGCACCCAACACATCATTTGAAACATTGCATGTTACACATTAGAAAGAAAATAAAAAAAGCAAGCTATTGATTATATTTTAAAGAGTTATCTAAAATAGCATCCATATCTCTAATAGTCCAGTTGCTTTTATCTGGATGATTAATATAGTGACCATCTCTAATAAGCTGAATGGCTTTTTGGGTTTTCTTGGGCAGTTGGCGAGATAACCCCATTCGTGTATGTGAAGATTTGGGAGCAGTTTTTGAGGGAAGAGTCAGGTGAGAATAAGCAGTGGCTTTCCATGCACACTCAACTATACCATCAAATCCTCCAAATTTGATGCCACAAGAATTGTCTGGAAAGACAAATTCACCTCCAGTGACTTGAATATTATTCTCAACTAGCTTCCCAGTGTGTTTCTCAATGGGAATCCATAGGACAAAGCTGAAGGGTGAAGAATCGGTGTCTTGGTGTGGCGTGTTTGCAAACTGGCCAAGGGTAAACGACAGGTGGGAGGTGAATCCTTTGCGGTGGGCTGAATATTGGGGAGCTAGTCCAGGGGCTTTGAGTCAAATGTGTTGTTTCTGGACCTCACGGAATAGGGGTTTGGATACAGATTGGAAGCACCGGCCAAGAAACTTATCTATTTTTGGAACATCCTTTTGAAGCGCTTCATAACCGTGTCGATCTGTAGCAACTTTGGAAGAAATGCCTGTTATACCGATTTGGGATTGTGCCTCGTAACCTTTTTTCCATCCCAGACTGTACATTTCACCTGAGTATGCTGGTCCGTTGGATTTATTGGAATTTTGGAATTTGGCCTGCTGGGTGAGATGTTGGCTGAGATTTTGGTATTGTTCTTTGAGTTTTGCATCCATGGTTGAGAATGGTCGGAACTTTACCACAGCAATAACGTTCTTACAAGCTCCATCGGCCCAGCAGATAAAGGACTTGTTGAAGAATCGGATGTTGGCATTTGGATTGGGGTTGGAGATGTGGACTGGAATATGGGACTGGCCAGCAAATTGTACATTGGCCCTCTGACGGCGAAGAATTTGAGTGGCGGCTTTGTACTTTTTCCGCTTCCTTTGATTTTTACTGAGGTGTGATTGCGGAGCCAGACAAGACCCTTCTGCTTCATTGAACCCTTTGCTGCCACGTATATCTTGTTCTCGATAGTGATCACATTGGCGATAGATTTTACAAATTACGCAAGACTTTGATTCCATCTGAGACATGTTAGGAGGCACGTGGGGATTTGGATTGGAGTGTTGCTTGCAAGTAGGTGGGCAAGGAGGACAGCTGACTTTGACTTTCTTCAAGGATAAATTGGATGATTCTGAATGGTGGTCACTGCTTTCATTGTCGGTAGAGCCAGCCTCTGAGAAGGGGCTGTCAGAATCCAAATTGTACGTTGAAACGGAAGGTGATGGCGGGTCCTGGTGGCAAGAGTCATCCCCTCCTTGCTCTTCACTAATGTGCTGTGAATATTCTAGATTAAGAGGAATAGCACATCGCCAATGGATGTTACAGTTCGTACTTGATCTTTGAACAGACAGCGGCACATCAGCTTGGATTGGGGAGGGGGTGGGCAAGCGTGGTGACGGCGGGTCTTGGTGGCGAGAATCATCCCCTCCTTGCTCCTCACTAATTTTCTGTGACTGTTCTAGATCAAGAGGAATAGCACATCGCCAATGGATGTTACAGTTCATACTTGATCTTTGAACAGTCTGCGGCACATCAGCTTGGATTGGGGAGGGGGTGGGCAGTTGTTCTTTGAGTTCAATGGTTTTCTGTCGCGGTTCTTCCAGTTCCACTCTGAGCTCCTCCGTCACTGATTCCAGTTGTGTAACTTCCATGCTGTTTGATCCAAAAAGAAAAAAAAGATACAAGAAAGAATAAATCAACAATACACAGGTGGCTCAGTTGGAAGAGAGGAATAAAGCGGTTACCCAAGCTCTGCATTCCTTATTCTTCCCTCTTGAGTTCTTTTTGCAGCCCCACTTACAAAGGGACTGACTGAGACGTTGTTCACGAATGCGGTCATAGTTAGAGTCAGATTGGTTTTAGATGGATTAAGTGATCAGTGATCCTCAGCAGCCGTCCTCGGCGATGTGATCCTCAGCGGTGTTGCTTGTTGGTAGTTCTCCTCAGCAGTGTCGCGCGGCGATGTGAACCTCAGCAGCTGGTAGTGCTCCTCAGCAGCGTCGCTTGGCGATGTGAAGCTCAGCTGCAGTGCAGTCGGTGGTAGTTCTCCTCAGCAGGGTTGCTCGGCGATGTGAAGCCCAGCAGGATTTCAGTAGTTGGTAGTTCTCCTCAGCAGCGTCCTTTGGCGGTGTGAAGGGCAGCAGCAGTCCAGTGTTTGGTAGCTCAGCAGCTTCGCTTGGGGATGTAAAGCTCAGCTGGTGGTAGTCCTCCTTGTTAGTGAAGCTCGGCGATGTGGAAGTAGTCGGTAGACCTACTAAGCAGCGTCGCTCGGCGATGTCAAGCTCAGCAGCTGGCCGTTCTCCTTGGTCGTTCTCCTCAGAAGCGTCCCTCGGCGGTGTGAAGCACAGCAGCAGTGGGGTGTTAGGTAGCTCAGCGGCGTCGCTCAGGGATGTAAAGATCAGCTGGTGGTAGTAGTGAAGCTAGGCGATGCTCAGCAGCGTCCCTCGGCGGTGTGAAGCACAGCAGCAGTCAGGTGTTAGGTAGCTCAGCGGCGTCGCTCAGGGATGTAAAGCTCAGCTGGTGGTAGTTATCCTCAATAGTGAAGCTCGGCGATGTGAAAGTAGTTGGTAGACCTACTCAGCAGCGTCGCTCGGCGATGTCAAGCTCAGCAGCTGGTTGTTCTCCTTGGTCGTTATCCTCAGCAGTGTCCCTTGGCGGTGTGAAGGGCAGCAGCAGTCCAGTTTTTGGTAGCTCAGCAGCGTCGCTTGGGGATGTAAATCTCAGCTGGTGGTAGTCCTCCTTGTTAGTGAAGCTCGGCGATGTGAAGATCCGCAGTGTCGCTCAGCGATGTGATCCTCAGCAGCAGCGTCGCTCGCCTTCGTAGTTATCCTGAGCAGCAGTCCTCGGCGATGTTATGTTCAGAAGCAGCCTAGTTAGAATCTGAGGAGAGGAGAGCAAACGATATAAAATTAGCAGAATGATTCAATGATTGGATAATGGAAGAGTTGCAGACAACCTTTGGCAGGTCCAAATTGGCCTGCCAAACCGTCTGGGCTGTTTCAGCCATCTCCTGTGGCTTGGCCCAAATGAAACTACAACAAAGTGGCTTGGCCTGATCCGATTGAATTGGGCCATCGTTTAATTGTTCCTGAGCATCTGTTGTTGCCAAGAACGTTGGCAACTGTCCTGCCAAATATATTCTTTCAAGGAGGGAAAAATCAAAAAGTCAGCATGGAATCAGCCAAAGACAGTCAAGATAATAAAAAAAATAGTGATCACGCTCACCTTTGTGGAAGGGATTGATAAACAGCATGTATGTCAGCAAATTATCTGAGCACCAAAGAGGAGGGATGATGGGTTAATTGGCTTACCTTTTTCAGCCACAAAGCACATGAGCAAGCCAAGTTTTTCCTGATGATTGTTTAATGAATAAACAGTGTGAAATGTAAAAAGATGAATTGAAAAATCAGAGGAAATGTTACCATGACAGTGTATCGTGCACAATTGCAACATTGAAACAAATTGAGCTAGTGGAAGAAGCATTTTTTTGTACCGGTGGGTGGTTTTTTTCCTGTAGAGATGTGCTTACTTAGGCAAGAAAACATATTTTGATCCAACATATAAGTGTAAAAACTTTATTGATTTTATTGGCATTCAAGATGAGAAGAGAACAAATATCTGTGATGAAGCAGAGCAATCAAGAAAAATTGGCACTGCAAGGAAACCAAATCAAAATCAAGAGTCAGAAAGCTGAAAGTGTATTAATGTGCAAGTGAATGTTGAATTATTCACCTTAGTTGAAGAGTGCAAGCGTTATGGGGCGTAACAGTCCACGTAATTCATCGTTACTAGATTCAACACTTTCCAACAAGGGCAGGGCTGTGTCCGGTTCCTCCTCATTGTAAAGTTCATGCCACTGATCCTTGAGGTCGGCTAGAAGATTATGCAGAACAATGCAGGTGATGATCCACTTGACCGTTGCCTTCATCTCACGAGGGTTCCTGATTTGTGATCGAATTTCTCGCAAACTGGCAAATCGTCCCTTTAGAATACCAATGGCATGTTTCATTCGTACTCTTGATTGGGCTAGATGGTAATTGAAATCCACATTCTCAGGTATAAGCAAATCAGAACCTTTGTAGGCTGGAACAGTATGTTGATCACTTGAATAAGCAGAGTCGGCCAGGAGGAATTGGTGTTGGTCAAAGAATCGTTCTGGATTTTGAGCAAGCTTCATATTAGAGAAGACATAACAATTGTGACAGGATCCTGGGTAGCCTGCAAGGTACGATATGAACTTTTTGTTTATGTCACAAACAAGAGTGACCGAAATAGAGTAACTGTTTTGAAAGCAAACAACACATCAGCTCAGAATTGGTAAAATAGTGGAACCAATGCAAACAATCCAACCGTTTTTTTCAATCCCAGTAGTGGTTACCGTCCACCGGAGGCTTTTGACTCAGTGGAATGGTTGTTCCATCAACAAAGCCAACACATCCAGGGAAGCCTTCATCTTGCATGACCTGAGATGATTCCATACGTTCTTCTTGAGTCGGCCATGATACCAAGTGCAAGCGCATTTGATAAAGAATCTTGATCACCCGACATGTGTAAAGGTTGATTGTTCCATAGCCAACTTGGAAGAGATTCTTGAGTCTGAAAACCGCAGCACCGTTTCCGTTTGATCCAAGACGGCACATAGCAATAGCAAGTTGGACTGATGGGTCTCGTTGAGGATTCTGAGAGGGAGTTGTGAAAGATTGGATTCGACTCAATCAGTTGAAGAAGATTGAGGAAACATGGGAACAACATTCAAAAAAGCTGGAGGAAGCATGATTGAGGAAGTTCTTGAATGATTGAAAGGTCATATCGAGGATGGAATCGTGTAGTGGTGCCTCTGGCATTGAGGTATTGTTTCTGGAGTTTTGATTGACAATAACGGTAGAAATCTTCAAGACCTGAGTCTTTGTTATCTGAGTCAAAAATAAATACTGTTGCAGCAGATTTGGCCGCTTGAAATAGCTGCTTGTGTTGAGAGGGTGCTTGTCGCATGATTGGTTGAGGTGAGGTGTGATGTTTGCTTGGTTTGACAAGAGGAAATGGATTGAACGGTGCAGCGTGAGCTGATGAGAGATGTGATTTAATTGGGTTATTTTGGAAATGAAGGATTTGGATGGAAAACCAGGGTTTTTCATTTTCAAAATCCGTTCGGTTTTTAGCTACCCCTTTTTGAAAACCCGTTGATTAGAAATCGTGGATTTGGCAATTTCTAATCAACGGGTTTTAATGGTGGATTTCGTCATATTTGATACCCCCTAATAATAATAAAAATAAAGAATAATTACATTTATTCAAGCTTGCAGTTTCAAGTATTACATGTTACATACTACATGTAATATCTTGGTGGCTGACACCCAAGCACATCCCAAGCAGGAAATCCCTCAGAAAGAGAACAAACAATGAAGGTCCGGGAAAAGCTTCAACAACTTTGCATTGAGAAAGATGAGCTGAAAATTTTAAACAACAAGAGGCTGTACTCAAGAGGAGGATTTAGTAAGGAGAAAGAAAGATTGGAGACAAAGTGAGTGAATATTTCAACATTTTCTTTGATGGCTACTACTTCACTCCTTCCTGGGCGGTTTGCGGATAATCTTCATAATTGGACTGATGATGTCCATTGTTTGGACAATTTGCAAGTGACCAGAGTACAGGATATCACCAAGGACTACAACAAAGCAGTTGCGGCCCAAGCAGAGAAATCCTCTCAAATTGTCACTCTGATGAGTCAAGTGTGCGACCTGAGGGCAGCCAGAGATGAAGCTGAAGCAGATTGGGAAGCCCTAGTGACAGCCAAAAAATCTTTAGAGCAACACTTGGAGGAGATTGGATCAGAATTCCTTTTGGCTAATTCAGGTACTGCTAATTGTTTGAGAACCCAATCCATGTATATGACTGCTAAACAATTAAATTTTTTTGTTGTTGGCGCTTTCACTAGGTCGATTATCAAACAATTGAGTACTGCAGACTCTACAGCAGGAGCTTAGCAACCTAAAGAGACAGTTGGAGGGGAAAGAATATTTGTTTTTGGGAAAGAAGATTTGTTTTTGGTGGCCCTTAAATACCAGAAAAACGCAGAGGCTTTTGCCAATATACTATAAGTAACTTCAACATACCTCATCAGTGTCACCCTCATTGGTGAGTAGGATTTGTGATGAGGTTGACACCAATTAGGTATTTTGAACTCACTTTTAATATAGCAGGAGTGATAAATTCCCCTGTCTTGGTTCCAAGCTGGTCCACTCTGCTCAATTAGGATCCTGTACTTGCACAAGTAAAGCAATCAAAAATGTGTACCTGCACAAGTAAACTAATCAAAATTCTGCTTTAACTCCTGTACTTGAGCAAGTACAGCAATCAAAACAGCTTATTTCTGATTGATCTATTTTTAATCTCTATCTTTAAGTTTTTTTTTTTTTCAAACACAAATTGTTTTTCCAGGTGGCTTTTGGCTCATAAAAGCACAATCCACTATGGCTTTCTGAGCTTTCCATTTGGCCATCCCCCCCTGTTAACTATAAAATGACTTCATTTGGCCTCAAAATTTAGGATAATGTCCTTATGTTGATGTCTAATTTATTTTTATTGAAATGCCTTTGATGTGAAGTGATGGATCTTGGGACAACACCATTCTGGAAGCCTTATTTTCATCATCAAAGTCATTGAAATACTAATTTAATAGCATTAAATCCTCAATAAAAGACATGATTTCTACACTCCTGCAAGTATAGCACTAAACTAACAGTTAGTGTAGTGCTAAGCTAGCAGTTAGTTCACCGCAACAGGGCACTATGCAAACAGTTAGCGTAGCTGAAAAGAGCGCTATGCTAACAGTTAGTGTAGCTGAAAAGAGCGCTACGCTAACAGTTAGTGTAGCTGACAAGAGTGCTACGCTAACAGTAAGCGTAGCTGACAAGAGTGCTACGCTAACAGTAAGCGTAGCTGACAAGAGTGCTACGCTAACAGTTAGCGTAGCGTTTGTACCAGCTAACACCGCTAAAAAAAAGCTAACAGGGAATTTCTGTAGTGTTAAATTTTTTTTGTTGGATGTTGCTAATGCTATGCTACCCACTATTTTCTTTTTTGATGAATTTGTTTTAGCGTTAGCTGAAAAAATCTTCAGCTAACAGTAAGTTTTTGTTAGCGTAGCAACAAAAACTGAAATTACGCTACGCTACAGCCAATGTTAGTGTAGCGGGCCCACTGTTGACAGTGGTCACTTCTCCAATTTTCAGTATTTCCTTCATATCATTGAGCGTTTGGCTTATCAAGTACTTGAAGTTTTTTGCATTGGTACCGGAAGGAGCCCAAGAAAGTGACTGAAGCATTAGACCACTGAGTTCATCAACCATGATTTTTGCTTTTTGAATTTCTGCAACTAGAGAGCAAAACTGCGCCAACCAGGATTTGCTTGTGGGTTGACAATTGGTGACAAGTTTGATTATTTTCTCCACTAGCATAATCTTGTGATGTTGTCCTGACTTTTTGCACTTCTTTTTGAGGAGATCAAACAGCTCTTTTGCCATTGTGACGTTAGATGAACTAATAATACCAGTCATGCCTTTGTCCAGGGTGTTTTGAAATAAGCCAGATACTGCTTTATTTCCACAAGCAACAACCCTGGAAAGTTATTGACTTCTTCAGAGATAAAAGGGGTAGCCCGTATGAAGACATGTTGAAGGGTCTGATAAATACATTCTTCCCATCTGTTATAGATCAAGTTATTGAATGCTAGGAAGACAGGTCAAGGATTGACTGATTTGAAAACGGCTGCTGGTGATTTGATAAACTGTTGCATCAAGTAGTCAGCCATTGAGTCTTTCTGATTCAAATGGGGAGCATGGTGTTGTTGTTGATTTGCTTCAGCAACTTGTGTTAGGTTTGAAATGATCTCGTGTTGTTGGTTGAGCGTCGCTTGCATCTGTTGCATTTGAGCTTGGATCTGAGCAAGATTGAAACCTTCTTCCATTGCTGGTGTTGAATATCTTTCAGGTGGAGTGATTGAACTTTTTGTCTGTCAGCCTTAGAGACAATAAATATTTCCTAAACCTACAGTTTGGCCAATAATTATGGCCCTAAAAACTTCAAACAAACTAAATTCCCTTAGAAAAAAGGGAAATAGAGCCTTGTAGCTTATGTAATAATGGATAACCCATAACAAACAAAACACATACCTTATAATACGTGAAAATTATAGGATAATTGCCTTATCCTTGGAAAGATGAGGATTATAATCTAAGGGGAAGACATAACCCATATAAGATACTGTAATACAAATTATAACAGTACAAATGAATGGTTTCTGCTTTGAGACTAGTGGCTATTCCAGATTGAGAATCTCAAGCCACTTGTTTGTAAGCCCCCTCCTTTGGGGTCTCACAAAGCTGTCACATAGTCATCACCAGATTACATAATCCTCCTGATACTTAGTCTCATCCAATTCCTTCCCTAGCTCAGTAGAGATCCCTGTAGACTGACACATCTCTCTGAGCTACCTTATCGTGAACCCTCCCCCCATTCAACACCCCCAAGAACTCCCTGTTGAACTTTGACGTTGTGGGAGAACTTATATACCAGAGGTGCAGCACTGAAGCTGAGCCCGAAGCCGCGGGCTCAGCGGCTGACTGAGGCTGAGGTAAGGGGGGTACTTTCCAAATGTCATCGGACATTCCGCGGGGAAAAGCACGGGGCGCAGCATGTGACATTCTATAGTTGGCGCGGGCGATCGGTCGAGCGGACAAAGGCCGCTTCAGTATGCGCGACGTAGGGGACCGGGCGGAACCACGGGGTTCGGGGCGCCAGGCCGCATGCGGAGCGGGGGCAGAAGGAGCGGAGTCGTGCGCAGGGAAGCGACAGACGACTGCGGGGGTCAACGGGGTATAGGAGTCGGGGGCAGGCTGCGATGCGATGCGGGATTGAGGAGACAGGTAAGTAGGGCTCAAGGAACAGTACCAGGGATTGGGGGGCTGTTGTATAAATAGAGAGTTGTACCAGGTTTGCGGATCATATCTTATCTTATCATCAAAGTAGATAGCTATCAACTATGGCGCACATAAGAAATCTCATTGTTTTTAGAGCTCTCTCAGCGACTATTCAGCATGTGCGGACAATCGGAACTGTGAAGGACAACATCAGGAAGACAAACGCAAGAGGAACGGTCCCCTTGCTGAGTAAAAGGTGTTGTAGGGAATCCAGTCGACTATCCACTAACAGTTGTTTATCCCGCAGAGGAAATCAAAGAACCACCGGAACCAACCAGGAAGAAGGGCAACCTACCATTTCTGTCACCGAGGTTGCCATTATTTCCACAACGTCCATGGTTTCTCAGCACATGTTACATCTGTGAAAGTGGAATGAACTTGATCAACCTAATTCATCACCTTAAAAATCTCACACATCAATTTTCATCGCACCACAATTCATATTACCACTTACTCCGACAACTCTTCCTTCACTTCCTTCACTCTTCATTGTTCACTCTCTCCACATTCTTATCATTCTTATCATTCTTATCTCATTCCATCTTCTAATCCATCCTATTCCTCCATTGATAAAATTCCTCCGTTGCATCTGATCCCGCTCTTATAAAATTAACACTTCCTCATTCTTCCTCTGTTAAAACTTTCTCATCCTTCATTGTTCTCATTCATCTCTCTGATCCTCTATAAATCACAATGCATCCTTATTCTCATACTCATATAACTTATCCCTTTCTCATTCTCATCTTGACCCATCTACATTATCTCATATCCTTATTATCATTGTGATCTTGCCAAAGTTTCACCTCCTTGTTGATGTCTTGTCACAATCTCAACTTGGTGAGAAGTGAACATAATTCATTCCTCTTTGACTCATATAATCACTCATCATTATTCAATACTAATATTTTCTTTTTAGTCCTGTGTTATCTTTTTCCTCAGTCCTGTCAACCTAATTTCTTTAGTTGTCTATTATTTAAATCAGGGTATGCTCATTCTCTCTAGTCTTTAACTTACTCTCTTTATTTAAACATATATTACATATCTAATCTTGTCTCTTTTATTTCTAAGTTTTTTGGCTTTAAGTTTTCAGCAATCAATTTTAGGTTCTTTACTCCCCACCCATAAACTGCCACCCTGTGTAGTGCTCCTCTGCAACTCGAGTTATCGACTGGAGTTGCAGAGGAGCACGAGTGTGGAACCGGCTCGATAACCCAGCAATAGAGAGTCTCGATATAATAACTATCGAGCTGGCTAAGAGCTCCACAGTTGTCGAAATTTCATCAAAACGACTGTGGATGCTCTTACCGAGCCACTTTACAGAGACGAGACGGTGGTGGATGATCACATGCATAGGTTATCGATCATCACAAATGTGTCATCTGCTACTCTTAACACTATCAAAACAGGTTTCAAGACCAACTATTTTACAGAATTACTCAGAAGTAGCTAAAAAAAACAATTAAATCCTTCAATTCATACATCCAAAATCAACAGTTACAGCCCATCTATCAAATTGTTTCACCCTTACAAACATTTGATGCAAAACCTCAAACCTATAAACCTATCTACAACCATAAGGAGATCCCAGCTTACCATCTCCTACGATGCGATCAATCCTTGGGTTGATACAAGTATGGATACGGTCTCTCGAGATAGCTTGCCAACACATCTTGTCTATAAGAAATCAACCCTTTCTTCCATCCTGGACCCCATCTTGAAAGACATTTATCTCATATGATGATGGGAAACACTATCGACAAGTCCTTTATAATCATTCTAGCATCCCATTTGATAATTCTCAACCAAGCTCTATTTATTGACCAAAGATTAGAGTCTGCCTATCAAGACTTCGATTGGAACCTCGATAGTTATCTGGATACTCCTATCGATTTCCTTGAGCCCAATTCATCTAGTCGGCTTGAAGAATTACCACCCTCTTTCCCAACTCCTAATCATAATCAAAAGGAAACAGACCTCTCTCAGCCCATCGATCATTATGATTATATGTTAAAATTCAATCAACTACCCATACCCACCCATCTAGTAGTTCCTAATTTTCAAAACCAACTTCCTAGCCATCATCCTTCTTATCATCATCAGTCCCTCATGAGAACTGATCAGTATCATCCTCCAACAGGAAACCACCCAATAGATGAACTGATAGCAACACAGAATCAGTTCCACCCTGCTCCTCAACAGTTTGACTCCACTCCCAGGAAACGTCACAAAAAAGATGGATCCCAGATCTTAGTCGAAACTAGCTCAACTCCGGCGGCGACGTACCATCAGACATTCATGGAACCTTGGGAAGAAGGAGAAACACATCTATTCTCAACCGGGATGTTTAACAAAGAGCAGAGAAACCTTTCATCGGCCAGCACATCCAATTCTAAAGTTTTCGATGATCCTGGAGAGTTATCTGAAATTGATGTAACCCATTCGTTTGATCGTTTGACTGGACATCTTTTTGATTCAACAACTCACGCTCAATCAGAACCGAAGCTCTTCTGGATTCCAATAAAAGACGTTGAAGCATTCAAGATCGAAAACTCGGCAGTGTCAGATTTTAGAAAGCAAAAATCTACTCCACGACCCATCAAGCGAAAACTTGGAAGGATCCTCTTAAAATTATCTATCCAAAATTTAGATCTCGATCAACATCCTACCTTTAATGATATCATGGAGCGATTCAAAAACAAACTTCAACGTTCAATTGCCTCACAAGAATCAAGTAGAGAAATTCAAAATGCTGGTTATCTCGGATTCAGTCATGATGCTAAATCTCATGTAATCCTCAAATACGTTTCATGTGTAACCAGAATCACAGCATTCCTCATGATCAATTATATTCACCTGTTTAGGGAAGATACTAGTGAACTGCTGAACCCACATGATCTAGATGAGGTCTTGGCATTCCTGAAACGTCTTTGGGAAACAGAGGACAAAGACAAACTTTTCACAACGGGAAGAAATACATATATTGTAATGATGGATAGTTTAACTTCACTGAATGATATATGGCCTAGAAAATGGGAGAGAGGTTCTTCTCTTTGGTACCACACTTCACAAGATATTCTCATCTGTTGGATTGACCTGTATCATGTAAAATCATCTGAAAATACTTATGCTTATCAAAGAGGGAGGATTGGTGAATTTAAATACCAACAGATGATTGACTTTCTTCTAAATCGTCCAATAATTCAACAAGAGATGTATAATATTCCTGCATGGACTTATGACCCAAAACCCCAACAACTCATGGTTTCCAATTCTATTACTCCAAAGCCTCAAGACAAACATCCAACTTCAATAGATACAACACTCTATAAACATAGCAAATCATCAATTCAAAAATCACTGGAAAACATAACTAAATCAGCGGATCAATACATACTCAATAGTTAACCTTACTCACATAGTTAAAAAGCTGTGTCAATTAGTGTGGCTCATATGATTGTGAGAAGATTTTGTTTGTTCCTTGTTGAAGGTACACTTCATCCCTATCCAAAGGCATCTTGAGCTTGAATTCAGATATCCATTATGTTTTCTCTCATCATCTGTTGGATAGCTATATAATTCCATTATTGGAATTTTTTTCATTCAAACAGGAGTAGTCCCAATAAATACAAATGTTTGTTTTACCTTTTTTTTTCTGGCCAGATTATCATGATTATAATTTTTCTTATAAAGATCCTACCCTCTGGGCAATGCTGAATCAGGTTATTGGTTAAGGTGTGTCTTGTTTCATTTTTCTAGCCTCATAGCTTCATTTTTGAATAATTTTCTTGTTTTCTTGGGTTGTTTCCCACCGCAAGGACGAAGTTGGAGTGCTTTGAATCGGATCTGGAGAGATTAGATGCCGTTCCTAGCCAGATGCCTTGTTTGGATCAAAATTATCATTAAATACAGTGTTATCTTCATCCCTTGAGAACTCAATTTCTTGATGCTTATCTGCTCACAATGCGTGCGCGCTACATAATCTTACTTTGGTTGAAGAGTTTGGGGAAAAGCCACATAAATCCCCGAAGCTCCCACGTGCGTGAACGCCAATACTCCCATGGAAAAATGACACAGGCTTCGCCCTGGGGGGCTCTGTACATCCAGTCCCATCGAGAGGCTCAGTTAAGCCAGGTCTCTCAGTGCATGAGTAGAAATGATGCGGATTCCCCCGTTGAAATCAAAAGTGGACATTAGGGCGTGTAAGAGCTTTCCATCGCTGAGTAGAGATCATCATCAATTTTTCATATACATCATAAACGGGACCAGGGGAAATGGAATTGTACAACAGGAGAAATAAATGAAGACACAATGCGAGCTGTAATTTTTTCATTGATTTTTTATATTTCCCAGGAAAGAGAACGAGAACACGATAGGTGGATGAAATGGGTGAGATATCTTGAGTGATATAAATGTATATATTTAGATGGAATTCGATGGAAGAGTTTGAGGAATAAGATAGATTGAAACAAAAGAAGTAAATGAAAAATAGCAGTCATACATGTGCGAAAGATAAGGAAAACCCTGAGGAGAAAGAACTGGAGTATCTCAGTTGAGATGAATCATGAAAGAAGTTGACTGTTATGCAAACCATTCTTAGCCGGAGATGTGATGTAGAGGGGAGATGAAGTGTATCGGGTCACATGGCCAGGGCAGCCTGTAGCTCTTTGAGTTCGGCATCTTCGTCTTCTTCTTGCTGCCTCTGAGCAACAGTCCGAGCGGCTAACAGATAGCCAGCAGGTGAGAGGCAATTTAGCGTCTCATGCTAGCGACACACGGGGCATAACGAAGGAGGACTTACCAACAGGACGTTCAGTCTGGCCGGGTGAATGCAATGGTACACTGTCTGCGCCCACCAGTCGACTCTTAAGCTCGTCCTGCTCGAGCTCTTCCAGCTCGGCCTTAATTTCATCCTCATCCAACTGGGTTGCGGGTAAAAAAAATCAGTAAACTTGTGATCATAAAACCCATTCACATCTACATGGATTCCCCAGCCTATTGTTTGGTAGTCAAAATGCAGACTGACTTCTTGACCCATCCCGACCGGGTTCGAGATGGCATCCGAGATCTCATTGGTCAGATCCATCTGCTCTCGAATGGAGTCCATCGTCGCATCTACCTTGTCGATATTACTGTAAACGGAGGAGATCAATTGATCAGTACAAGTGCAATCCAGTGCCTGATGGCCAGCGACCGATTTGAGTGGGTGCAGAAAAACAAACAGATTGCCGTGGATGCCCTTCAATACATCTGCCCCACGACGCATGGCTTGCATGGTCTCGAGATTCATATTTGCCGATTCTATCGCATTGACCTGGAAGTGACGGATTGTTTCCAAATAAGGAGTAAGAAAGTTATATGATCCACATGTTTGTCAGTTGAGGGATGTATAAGTGCGCTCTGACCTGGGTCTCCAAGGTCATCCGACGACCGGCCAGTCGGTCGAGTTCCTGTTCGTACAGCTTCTTCTGTCGGAGGGCGGCAGTAGCAGCGCGTTTATTGGTGGATGCGTTGGCCTTAGCTTTCCGAAGCTCGTCTTCGATTTTCTTGCTATTGTGTTTTTTTACGAAAGACAAAGGGAAGAAAGGGTGGTGAGCATATCGATTGGCTGAGAGGGTCGGGATATCAGTATGGACGTACTTGAGATGGTCCTCCTTCTTCTCCAGCATAATCAGGTGTTGACGAAGTTCAACTATCGTCTCGCGAGCCTTGTCCCGCTGATTGCCCGAGCTGGCTCCGCGGCCAAGTAGCCATGAGGCCCAAGAAGACATTTCTTAATGGAGGGGAGTGGGGGTTGAGTATGGCGAGAGTTATTGGTCGAATCGTATTTTGGTTGTCCTGTTTTATTGAATCGTTCGTTTGGTTGTTTGGTTTGAGAATTCCTGATAGTTAAACAAATATTTATGAATTTGAGTAAGTGTTTTTGAGAAAGAGTTTGTTTCGAGTCTAGGCTTGGCTCTCCCGGGGTTTGGCTGGACTCAGCTTAGGGGGAAGAGTTGTGAAATGTCAGTGACAGGGCCATGACATCCCCCATTAGACATCTTGCCGTTGCCTGTGGTTTGACTCTGGGTTCCATCTATAAGGCCTCACGTGGTATTGTGATTTGAAGAATGCTTGAACACCTGGGTTTGCTGTTCAGAAATCATGGCCTTCCATAATTTCTGGTTTATCTGTTTCTTGTTTCTTTCCTGTGCTTGAAATCAAGAGCAGCCCAATGAGCCTGCTGTGTGCAGCAGAAACCAAAGATTAAATTCCTAACTGTGCATTGTAAGCACATAAATCTGGGGCCTTAACAACTTCCAAGTAGTCCAAGCATTCTAAAATTCACAATACATCGAATTTGATTAAAGACACAAATCTGTGGAAACTGGGACTGACATGGCTTTTGGCTGCATTTCATTGAAATTGCTGCCAAAACCGCCAAGAAAGTTGAAAAATTTGCTCCCACATACACCAAAGTGCACTGGACTGCAACAGGTTCCCGAGCTTAGAAAGTGCACAAAGACTAATTTCATTTAAGAGAAGTAGGAAATTGGAGTTGCTGGAAAAATTACTGACTAACAGGAGGACAAACTGATCACACAAAAAACCCCCTGTTGTATTCTCCCATGCCATCAATTATCTAACCAGCACTTTTTGTTGTCTTGCACCCTTTTTGACACACTGCCAACAGTTTCTCAGGTTTCCACCTAGCCACCTGGCCCAGACCACCTCAGCCCTTGGCATAGTTGTATTGTGAATATTGAATCCCATTTTGGTAACATACATACATACATTCAGTAGATCCTCCTTCTCAAGACTCTTTCCTAGTTGGCCAGACTCCATGCCCACCACCTCTCCCACTCTCTCTTAATAATTGCCAACCACTGCCGCTTCTGACTGCTACCACTACCATCATACCCAAGAATTCATATAAGTACATAATTACCATCATCACAGTCACTACCACCCCCAATGCCACCACAACCACCAAAAAACAATCAGGACACAAACTGCCCCACTATAACCCTATCTGGCAGGTCCATGTAACAATATCAAAGCCAATTTTCTCATCAAGTACATCTTTCTTACCCTCTTCCAGCTCAAAAACCTTTAAAGACACTCACTATAAAAAAAGCTGGTCAAGTCTAAGGAAGGTCAGCCTTGTATGTCAAATTCTATCTTTGAACCAACCCAGGCATTTTTAATTTTTTTCTTCATGTGGATAGAAGATTTATCATTCACATTTTTGGGTTTCTGCCCAAAAAGAATACTGTGCTGTGGTTAAGCAGGATGACCCACAGGCCCCAGTCAACTGCTGAAATCAACTTAGTTTTTCAAGTTAGGCTTTTAAATTTATACCCATGCAATAGCAGGTATACAATCCTACCCAATCCACCATTATGTAATTGACTGGTTCCAAAAAATCCACCATTTTTAAAGCATCTTAGTCCTTTACCTACCACTGTTTGAGACCCACTTGTGAAAAAAAAGTAATCTTGGATAATTGCCTGTTTTAAATTTGGATTTGGCCATATTTGATACCCCCTAATAATTGTTCAGTGCCCCCAGGTGATGACATAATCAAATCCCAATTGGGATTCAGGGATTTCATCAAAAAAATCATGGCTTGGTTTCTCCTGGCCACAAGGCTGTAACAATATCATGGCCAGGAGAAACCTGGAAACCAATAGCTGGTGGATCCCAGACCATGAGGCTGTACTAAACCTGATGGCTGGGAGATCCCTAACTACACACTGTATAAGTTAAACCATATAATAATAAATGGAAAAAAAATGAAGGAGAAGATTAAAATCAGTTACCTTCAATGAACTCAAGGAAACCTTGTCCAATTAAAAAGAAATGACAAGCTCATTAAATCACAGCAAAACAATAAATCTTGACATCTTTTCCCATGATACTTGCTTTTCAAATGATTGAATGGGGGGCTACAGAAGAGCCCATCATTCAAGTAAATCAAGCATTTACATGGTACAGAACTTTACATATTGAATAACCCAATTAAACAGAACAAGTCATTTGCACTGTAATTTGATTATTTGTTTTAGAAATTTATTGATCACATGATCAATACATGTGTTACCTTCAAAAAAGAGCTCTTGAAGTGCCCTAAGGGTATTTCATTGGATGATTGACAGGCTGTAATATTTATTGACAGCCTTTACATATAGTAATTTGATAAATTACATCATTTATTTCCCCTTCCTTGTAGTGTTCCCATAGCCAAAATAACACTTGATGTTTTGGCATCACTAGGGATCCAGTAAGGGATTTAAGTGGTCTCGTCTTCCCCCTGTATTTTGATTCCCCAGCTTTATCATATTTACAACCAGAATTATACCAGTCCAGTATACTAGGGTCCTGCTTAGTAGATCAGTCCTCAAGACTCAACACCTCTTATCCTCAACTCCAAATCTGTCCAGTGTAAAATCCCACCTTTCCAACCACTTCCAACTGTCCAGTTTAACTTGAGAAATCCTCCCCTCCTCCTCTTAAATCCTACAGTAAGTCTTATTTCATCAGGAGTTGTGGCCCTTTCTTAGCTACTATTTTTAATGGGCACTTAAACACCCCTTCATGCAGGAACCAGTTTAAAAAGGTTAAAAAGATTCTCTTCATTTTTCAGAAAACCTTTGAAGGACACCAAAAACACCCCTGCTTTTAGTGTTTAGATGTATCTCTCTCTGTCTGCTTCATCTTTCATTCTTTCCTCTATTTCTTCTCCATCTCAAACTATGTGACATTTATTGTATTTTCATTTCTCTACATACTCTAAACAAGCAGAATTGTAAGGATTTCTCTTTTCCTCATTGTGAGCCTGGGTCTCTAAAGTGAAAAAAGGACACAAGGTTTGGGCACTGCTGGTTGTATTTCAAGTATAAGAGATACAACTAGTAGAGAAAAGAGGAAGGGAAAGGGGAAAGGGGAATTGATGATGATCTTTTACTCTTTTAGAAAGATTTGTTTGAGTGCTCTGATAATGGTTAATGAGCTCAACCTGGAAAAGCTGGCTAAGCTGTGCTAGAGACTTTTACAAGAGCAACAGCCTCCTCACACACTAAGGAAACAGTGGAGGGAAAACTGAATTAGTCAGACTAATCAGCCCTGATTTTTAGACTTGTAGTCAAGGTTCTAAAGGGTAACCTGCTGAAGATTATGATCTGATTCTTTGAGGGAAGGAGGAGAAGGGGAAAGAAGGAAAAGAAGGGGAAGACATAGAAGGACTACTGTTGGAGAAGCAAGGTTCAAAAAAGGGGACTAACTGACAATACTTGAGGTACTGGGTGAAAGAGGCCTTTTGCTGGTTAGTGTGGTGAGCTGTAACTGGGTTGAATCCTTGGGTTCCTGAGGTTGTGGTTATGAGTGTCTTGAGGTTGTGTATCCTCCCTGCAATGGAGGATAAACCAACTTATTTTCAAGGTTTGCTTATGTAATCTTAGGTCTGGTTGGCTGGCCTTCTTTCACTTGCCCAGCCAGTTGTGGTGTATGAAGGAGTTGAGAAATTACAAAGTGTTCAGTGAACACTGTGGTTAAAATGTAATGAGGAAACAGAATTTGAAGCTAAAATGATGATTAAGATTAAGGATACAAAGATATGAGGCTATTGTTCATTATTTATTGGGAGAAAAGGGAATAAGGCAAGCTTTAGGTCAGCTGTGATGACTCTAAGGCTGACACTCATCCTTCCAAACACCAATCAACACTTCATTGTTGCTTGTTCCAGGTATGTATCTCTTTTTCTTTTTCTCTTTCTTTCTCTCTTTCTCATTCTCATTTTTCTCTCTTGATTGAAATAAATACTCATCCTTCCAAACACCAATCAACATGTCATTGTTTCTTGTTCCAGTTGTATTCATCTCAACATGTAGGCCCCTCCCAATCAAATTTAGTATCTTTAATATTAATAAAAAGATTAAAACCTGTAAAAATATTTTTTTACATATTATTTTTGCCTTGCACCTTGTGTAGATAGAGGGATATTAGTCCTTGGTATCACAAAGTGTGACATCTAGTAGATAGTGAAACCTAATTTAGCTCATTTAATACATCCATTTCTCTTGCCACAGTTTTACTTCATTCCTCATTTTTTTCACAATACATAATCACTACCTTCAACTTACCCCTTGACTCTGATCTGTATTTTTCAAGTGTTAATTAATTTTCTTTTAAAGAATTTTATCTTGCTTTCTTCTGAAAGAATCCTGTTTTTATCAAAGGTGTGCATCACTTGTTTGTTGATTTCTTCTAAAAACATCCGGTTGTGATCAGGTCTGTTAACTTTGAGGTCAAAAAATTTCTCTGATTCATACTTGGCTTCCTCCTTTCATAAAACCGCTGCCAGGCTTGTGGGTGCTTTATTGATGGTCATTTGAAAATGCCTGTCAGAAGACACTACAATATTTCCAATCTATTTCCTCCAAGCCTCTGCAATGATGTCTGTTTCTTCCTCACCAAGCTTTACAAAAAGTTGATTCAATATGAAATCAAGGCTTGATTTCTTTACCTCCTTCTTTACCAGGAGAAATTTACATTTTGAGAATATTAAAGCAGTTGAATGTATAATCAGATCACAAGGCAACCATATCAGAAATCTACCCCAACTTGAGGCAATCCTACCAGTTTACCATTCTGAGAAAGCTTTTCAAGCTTATTGTGTTGCTCCTTAGGTACCAGAGCCAAGATGTCTGCACCAAATGGACAACACCTATTTGGTTCAATATCCAGTCCAAAAATATCAGTGATCAGAGCTGTGTTGATCTTACTGTTTGAAATCTGTTATGGATGTACAAAAATGCCAGATATGTGTATCCCCAAAATTGTTTTGGAATGTTGCCCTTGTTTAACATAGTGTTGAGATCTGACTATTATCCCTCTGCAACTCCCTTGCGTGTATGCACGTGCCCTTTATCCCTTAAACTCAAAACTTGGTTGAAACTCAAACAATCACATCATTTTGTCATCAATCCGTGCCAATGACAACATTCCTTTTGCTTGGATCCTCAACTCTTATGAATCTTGTCTTGCTTGGTCCTTGACCACCAGATATGAAAACCTTCCTTACTCTGAGATAAAACCTTTTCTCAGGAATCTTATAACTTACATAGTTCTAAAAACATATCTTCCTCAAATTATTGCTTTTGTAATCATATATGATCTTCTTCCTTTTCCAATATTCACTATCAATCCACTCTCCAAAAACTATATTTACATCTTCTATCTTCTACTTGCTTAAGATCGTTTCTCTCTCTCATTCCCTTTTATCAAATTCTTTCCTCTCTCTCTCATTCCCTTCCTATCAACTTCTTTCTTCTCCATTTTATCAAGTATAAGAATAAATTCCTTTGTAGGTAATGATAAAATGTTTCTCTTCATTATTAATTATATTCTTAACTAATAAATCTTCTTTATTAGTTATTCTTTCCTTTTTCCTTCCTTGTCCTGTTTTCAGAGCTTGTTATATAACATTGTTTTTCTTGCCTTTTGGTATAAAATTTTATCTTTTCTTATTGTATCTTTATTTCATTTTACTAACTCAGAAACAAGGGTTTGTCCAAGCTTCTGTCCGCAACCAAAAAGTCACTACCCCGGACACGCGTCGCGTCAACAAAACCGACCCGTCTAACCTTCCCCAACATATCCACCTCCCCCCCCAACGAACAGAAAGCTCTCCCTCTCTCTCCCTCCCTTCCTCTGGAACAACCATGCTCCCCTCCATCCGCCCCCCCGACCCCACCACCCGCGACAACGCGTTGCAAATGGACAAAATCGTCATGAGCGATGATTCTGGCGCCGTCCCACCCCCCAAACCGGCTGCCGAACCTCCGTCGACCGGCCTCCACACCCTGCTGGAACTGATCCTGAAGAACCCGTCAAACCCAGACGAGTCAGGCTTTGTCAGATTTGATGCAAGCCTAGTTGACGTCATCCTCCGCCTTTCGGCGGAAACCAAAAGATTGGTCCGTCGATTGGAGAATACGGTTGATTGTGTTGCCGATCTGGAACGAGCGATTGCGGAAGGAAAGGCCCCTTCACCTCCGGCTAGGAAATCTTTTGCGTCAGTTGCGTCCACGAAGGCGAATGCTCCCATGCCGTCTATCCGTCCCCCTCCTAATGCCAGTCTTGCCATGCTCAAGCCAAAACGCGTGGTGATCCACTCCGATCCGTCAAACACGACGCTGAAGGACATATCTCGAGCTTCCCTAGTACAGAAAGCAAACAAGGCACTCCTCAAGTTGGATGCCAAAGTCAACGGCGAGGCCGTGGCAATCCGTGGTGCAAGCGTCCTCCCATTGGGAGAAGTTTCTTTCTACATCAAGAATCGTGGCCAGCAGAAGTGGCTCTTGGAAAATAAACATTTATGGTCCAAGGAGGTCCACCCGGACCTTGCAGCTTCCCCCAGCACATATTCAGTCATGGTGCATGGGATCCCTCGATCTTTCGACATCTCCAAGCCGGCCAACTTATCAACTCTAGCTTCAGAGAACAATTTTCAAGCCGCCGACATGGCTTGTGTTCGTTGGATGGGTTCCAATGAACCCTCGCCTAAGAAGGCAGGCTCACTCGCGTTAGCCTTCACTAACAAGGACTTGGCACACTGAATCGAAAAGTCGGGCATCTTTCCGAACTACGATTTTCACCGAACAGCCAGATTCAAACCGCGCCCCCCGCAATGCTTCAAATGCTTGCGCATGGGTCATTTCGGTCAATGGTGTTGCGAGGCGGCTCGTTGTGCCAAATGTGCCGGTGCTCACCCAACAAATGAATGCCCGGAGGGCCTTGACAGAGTAAAATCCTGCATCTTGTGCAAGGAGGGACTCAAGAACAAGGTAGCGGGCCTTGGCGAAATTAATCACACCCCATTGGATCAGCTATGTCCTTACAAGAAGGCATGGCTTGAAAAACACCAACTCCTTTCCTCATGATAGATACACCTACAGCAAGCCCTGTATATCCCCACACTCACCCACGTTCTGATCTCTCTTTTCCTGTTTCACCCCTTTGTGGCGACCTCATCTCCGCTGAATCCCCTCACTTCTCGCCCAGTCCATCAATTACAACACTTCAATTAAACTGTCACGTTTCAAAATCCGTTACGCAAAGAATTCTCAACGCAGCAATCTATTTTGATCTCCTGGTGCTCCAAGAGCCATGGATCAACCCATTTGACCTTTGCCCTCCTCAACATCCCTCGTGGCGCCCGTACACGGCTCACAAACATTCCCCGTCATCCTGGTCTCAGCGTCACAAGACTGTGATCTACGTCAAGTCTTCAATCCCTTCTCACGCCATCAAGCTCCTCGAAGGCGGATCCCAGAACTTGGTGATCTTGGAGATCGTGCTGGAATCAGGGAAACCCATTCTCTTAATCAACCTCTACAACCCCCCTCCGTCATTCCCTTCTGTGGAAATCTTACAACATTGGCTGACTCGGTTTTATTCCAGACAGATGCTGACCATTATATGCATGGACTCAAACCTGCATCATCGCCACTGGAACCCGCCGGGCTGTCGGAAGCAGGACAAGGAAGCTGTTACTCTGCTAAGTTTGTTTATCTCGGCTTGGGTTTTGTGTTGCCTCCCCCAAACACATCCCAACCTTTTTCTCCTCTAAAGGCAAGGGCTCTACCATTGACCTGACCTGGACCAACTTCTTAGGATCCCGGATCGTTAACCGCGTAGAAGTATCCAATGATAACTTCGGATCGGATCATCAGGCGTTACATCTGCAGCTCACCGTCAAGAAACCTGCTCCGGGGCATCGTTGGGCTCTTTCCAAGTGGCGTGACCTGAGCAGAGAGTGCCTGGACAGTTTTTCAGCTGAGTTCCCCCCTCGAAATCTAGCCGCTTTGTCAGACCCAGAAGACCAGGTACAATTGCTGAGGTCCTCGGCTGTTTCAGTTCAACAAAAGCTGGGCAGACGGGTCCGTGTCAATGGCGACAGGGTGAAGCCATGGTGTTGCAAGGCCACTCTGGATCCAGTCCTCCACACGCGCAATAGGGCACGACGCTGGATGATCCTAGCTAATTCTCCCGAGGCTATCAAGTGCTATAAACAGTGGAACAATTATTTCTTAACCTTAGTTCAACATTTGAAACAGTGCAGCTGGCGAAAACTCCTGGAGAATCCGGAGGAAGGGGATCTTTTTCGCATCCTACAGTTCTCCCATAGAACGGCGGGCGGGGATGTTCTTCCACTCAAGGATCGGAGTGGTACCTAATCCATGACAAGGAGCAGCAGGCTAAGCTTCTTTTTGAAGGGACATCAGTGTCCAAAGTTGATATTGATCTCAGCGATGTTTGTCTTGATCTAGGTTGTCGGTTTTCCAGCTACCCTCAGGTGACCTCCAAAGAAACACTTTGTGCCATGCAAAGGATCCGCCCCAAGATGGCGCCGGGCATTGATGGAATTGCGAATGAACTAATTAAGTGTTTCTCTAGCGCTCTGGCCGAGTGTCTGGTGACCCTCTACAATAACATTCTGATCCGTAGCACGTTCCCAGCGTCTTGGAAGGTGGCGGTGACCGCTATCATTCGTAAACAGGGAAAACCGGACTACACCAGCCCCACCACATATTGCCCAATTTCTCTCCTCAGCTCCATGAGCAAACTCTTCAAACTAATTATCGCCCACCACCTCACGGCTTGGGCCGAACACTCTGGTGTGCTAGCTGCCGGGCACTTTGGTGGCCGGAAAGGGTCTGGCACCGAGGACGCCCTGTACGCGTTGGAGCACTGGGTAAGGTCCAAGTGGAAGGAGGGTAAATTAGTTGCAGGCCTCTTCCTCAATGTGAAATAAGCCTACCCATTGGTTCACCCGGCAAGATTAATCCATTATCTTTTCCAAATGAAGTGCCCAACTTACCTGACGCTGATCATTGCTGATTTTCTCAAGGGTAGATCCACTTCCATCAAATTGGGGGATTATACGTCCAAGCCCTTCAACATCGATATTGGGCTCCCGCAGGGGTCTCCGCTTTCGGTGATACTTTACATCCTCTACAACAACCCTTTACTAAACAAATCTTTTTTGACATGTTCAGATACAGTATTGATTGGATATGTGGACAACGTAGTTCACTTGGTGGCTTCGCCGTCCGCTCAGAGGACCAAGGAGTTAATGGTCCTAGAGGGAGGTCAATCGCTCAAGTGGGGCCGCACCCACGGTGCCATTTTTGATCAGGCAAAAGCACAATTTATTTGGCTCACCAAAAGTCGGCCCCCGGAGGGGGTCCTCCCTTTCGGATCACAACAACTTGTGCCTCTGTCCAAGGTCTGGTGGCTCGGAGTTTGGCTAGATCGGAAGCTGCTCTTCAACCGCAATTTCAAGACGCTGGAGGCAAAAGCGGACAAGACCCTGAACCAGCTAAGGCTTTTTGGCAATTCACGTTGGGGAGCTGGTGAAAGTGACAGGGTTAAATTGATCAGATCTGTGCTTTTTCCTAGGTTAACATATGGGGCCGCGATTTGGGCCACCGAACCCAATAAGGGAAAGGTGAAAGCCTTAGCGGAAAAAGTCGACCAATTGACGGGCATTTTTTCATTGGGGGTCTTTAAATCAACAGCTACAAAATTCATCAAACAACGAACGGCTGCTCCAGGCTTCCTTGAGGAAATTTTCAAAACGAGTTTCTCCTTTTATTTCCGAAAACTTATTACTCTCAAAGCTGAAAATGTTGTGCGCAACTTGATTTTGTCTAGCAGGGCAGATTCTCAGAAGGCTTTTGCTGATGCGGCCCAGACCGGGTTGGCGGCGACTCGTATTGACGCTGCCATGCAGCTGGACCCAGAGATAATCACCCTGTCGTTTGATTGTTCCCCTCGTCCTTCGAGGAAACTGGAATTCTTGAACTTGGGCTTATCCAAGGAGGGGGCTATAGATTCTGTTAAGTCCCGCTTATTCTCCAATTTTTCTGATTTGGGTATTCTGGAACTTTTCAGCGATGGATCCCATCATCCTGAAAAGGGTGGCGCGGGGGCCGCGGTTTGTGTGGCAGGGAATGTTTTCTACGCATTTTCGTTGGGTAACTTGGCAGTCATCTCAAACCACAAATGTGAAGCGGCGGGTGTCCTTGCGGCTTTATATATGGCGGTGGAACTATGCAAGGAGACAACCTACCGACAGGTCATTGTGTATGTGGATAACCAGGGAGTCATCCTCAGAACCAAGGATCCCAGGGCCCCGAAACCGGGTCAATGGCTCTTTGGGGAAATAGACAGGCTCCTTGCGAGTCTTCCCCCAGCAATGAAAATCAACTTTGCATGGTGCCCAGGCCATAAGGACATCCTAGGCAACGAGTTGGCTGACCAGTTGGCAAAGGAGGCAGTAGAGTCCCCTGATACCCCTCTTGTGACCTTCAAGGGTAATCCCGTGAAAATTAGACGTAGATCACTTCAAGACTTGCACACTAAGCGATTGCGCCCCTCGACACTTCATATCTCCCTTAGTTCTCTTATCAACCAGCTCGATTCAGGTCACTGCACGTTAAGAAGGTTTCTTTTCCGGATAAACAGGAGCTTAGATCCGCTCTGCCCAACATGTGGGGGCAGGGAAACGGTGGCACATCTGATGAATTTCTGTCAAACGTCAAAACATCTCAGAAAGAAACTTCGAAACCGCCTTCAACAATGCAGGATTCAATTCAACTCCAATAGGTTGGACCGGTTATTGGGGGTCCAAAAGGCGGAAGTGCCTTTGGCCCAGTTTTTAATTGGGACTGGTAGATTCCGAGAGCAACTGTCTCGTTGATTTTTTTAATAGGGCAAACTCAGCCTTCCTGTCGACTTTCTGCATAATTCCTTTTCTCTTCCTGCCTTTTTCTATTTTCCTCTTTTCTCTCTTGATTCTTCAGTTTGTTTGATTTGTTTTTAGAGCACTAGGCTCCGGTTTGTTGTGCTTGTTTTCTCTCTAAAGGTAGTTTTCTGCTCTACAACTCGTGCTGTTACTTATATTCATAGTGTGCAATGCCATAGGCCAAATTACACTTAAAAAAAAAAAAAAAAAAACTCAGAAATCCATCCTTTATTTTGTTGATTAACACATAGGTCTTGCCATGTTGCCAATATATTGGTTGGCTCTTCTAGCTTCACAATTCAGTTCGGGACTATACAGTGCTAAAGTCAGAAAACTTGGTTGTTTTCTGGTTCTGAGCCACAAGATGGCCAGTTGCTCTTTCTCCTGGCCAAGCCAATTTGCCAATCATTTCTTTTTAGATTCTGTTTGTTCTTTATCTTCATATTTGTCATCTTTTCCAGGTGTGTTTGACGGAATCATTGGTTGAGCTGGTTGTAGGAGGGGGAATTCAATATGGGGTTGTAGGAGGGGAAATTCAAGAAAGGGGATAAATTAGAAGTCCCTAAATTTAGGGACCTCACATGAGAATCTTGACAATTCTCCAGTTAAAGTGGGCTACCAAGGCCACAAGAGGGGCCTGCAGGGGGTCAGTCTCTGTAAATTTGGCTCAGCAAGCCACTTTACAGCAACGACTGTGGATGCTCTAAGTTTGTAACCATGATAAACCCTAACTATAACAAGATATTCACCCAACCCCCACCATTTACCACCTTAGAGTAACCCCAGCGGCGGTAAAATTGGGGTGGTAAAAATATTGGATGCAGTCCCAACTACCAGCTTTGCCTCCCCAAAGTGCTGCGGCATCCAGCAGGAGTAGCTATCTGGGGAGTAAAACCACCTATCACCTGTTACCTGAGAAGCTACTTTGCACAGGTTTGGGGGTAGGGCTGGATGTTGTGTAAAGTTTCACATTCAGTACACCAGAATAGCATCAAGAAGAACAATGTCACGGGCGGGATAGGGTCTCTAGGAATAGCAACCCACTCCCTCCTATTGAACAAGTGAAAAGAAAGGTTGTGTACTGTGGGACTTGAACCCACAACCTCAGCATTCATGAGTGATGCTCTAACCATTGATCAGCTAAGTACGCATTGCCTGATGTTGAATACATTGTGATGTGTATGCTTGTGTTATGGTGATGATGATGTATTGCCTCCAATGCTGGTATGAAGTCTCACATGGATGTGTTAGCAATGCGTATCAAGCAGTGCCTAGTTTGACACTTCAATACCTCCCCAGATCCGGCCCGAGGCCGATAGCGATCCAGATACCTCCCCCGGGGGAGGCTCATTTCTAGGGGTGGGGCGCTAAACCTGGTAGTTTTGTCCATGAGGGGGTCTTTAGGGTGGCTATTAAATGCTCTGAAGCCTGATATCTTGAGTAGAATGTAGAATATCAACTGTTGGAATTTCATGGCTCTCTCTCTCTTCTTTCCCCTTTTCCATACCTGTCACTCAATCTATTCTTTCCAGATGCATATTCACTTCACCTTCTGTCCCACAGCTTGTCCTGAGTCATCATTTCATCATCAACAACGTTGCATTTCTCATTCTCTCCCTCCTTTGAGTTATATACTCAAAAGGAGGGAAACCTTGTGCTGCGGCGAGTACTAAGTATATATGTAGCCCCTCTCGGGGATACAATAGGGTACACTGAGTGGAACTCATATGTCATTTGTGGCTCGAACCGTCTGACGTAAACTCACCACTACCCAGCATGGCTTCATCAACCGGTCAACCAAGGTAGGTCTTTCTTCATACTCCAAAGTCACCCAACTAACAGGATTGCCAATCATAATGGTTTGTTTCTAGGCACCCTATCGACTTGGATTCATTGTCTAGCTACCTCCAGAAGCACATGTCCCGGGTGAAATTACCGATCGATATTAACCAGTTCGAGTATGGCCAAAGGTCTGTTATCTTTACTATCAATTTGCCTCACTAGATTCCATTCTAGGCATGCTTCCCCCCCCCAGCATAGCTGTAGGCCTCAAAGAGTCTGATCTGGTAAGGGTGCTCTCGGGCGTCCGTCCGTCGATATTCCAGTTTTGTCATTCAGTCAAGCGATTCGAAGACCTCGGCATCTTGGAACCTACCCACATATAATAATTAGATGTAACCAAGACTGAAGTCTGCAAGCTCACCCGATCAATTTTCTTAAATGACGCACACAGTAATCCGACCTACTACATTACCGATCAGACTGGGGCTAGATATGTATTGCGGAAGAAACCTCCAGGTCAATTAATGTCCAGCACAGCTCACGCCATCGAGCGCGAATTCAAGATTCTCTCCTCCCTCCCGGCCGATTTTCCATCGCCCAAGGTTTACGCTTTATGCCTCGATACTTCGATCATCGGAACCTCATTCTACCTCATGGAGTTCATCAAAGGAAGAATATTCCAGGAAGTCCACCTTCCCCAAATCAAAGATCGCGGCGAGCGCGTGGCCATCTATCAGAGTGCGATTTCCGTCTTGGCGCGATTGCATTCACTCAAGCCGGCTGAGATCGGCCTCGGATCATACGGCTCTCAGAGTGATTTTTATGAGCGTCAAATCAAGTCTCTAGGGAAAATCAGCGGAGCCCAAGCTGCTACTAAGGATGAAAAATCCGGGGAAATTGTCGGCGATATCATCAAGAAGGACGATTTGTTGGATTGGTATCAAGCTCGTAAACCCCCACACCAAATTACGATTGTCCACGGGGACTATAAACTGGACAACTTAGTGGGTCCTTTTCACTTGCGATCCTCTTCTGAATAGAAAAGTATCCCCTTCAAAAATTTGGGTTTAATAAAGCTGTCCGTGAATCTCAGGTCTTTCATCCCGACGAACCTCGTGTCATCTCCGTCTTAGACTGGGAGTTATCTACCTTAGTAAGTTAACCTCGGCGCATCAAGTGCTTACTGATTGGCAAGAAATTAAGAAGAGAAAATATTACATACCTGAACCATTCTAGGGACATCCGTATTCCGACTTGGCCAACTTACTCCAGCCGTGGTATGCACCTTCGAGTCTCTCGGTGGGATACCAGCCTTCTCTCCTCATTGGATTCAGGTATTTGAAGCCTCCTAATTTAATCGATTTCAATAATGAATAAGAGCTGATCTGGTGCGGGTTGAATTCCAGGGATTTACCACCTGATCAGATGCCTATTAGGATCACAGCTGATGATCTATTGAAGAAGTATTGTGATCTCACTGGGAAAGATTACCCACTCATCAATTGGGAGTCTGCCGTATCCTTTGCCTTTTTTCGTGTAAGTATCTGTGAGGAAACTTGACTGTAAGACTAAAGCTGATTTGAAGAAAGTCTTTACCAGCTTGCTGTGATCGCTCAAGGAATCGCTGCACGTATTGCGAAGGGGCAGGCTAGTTCCGCTCGAGCAAACGAATACGGAAGCAAATTTCAGATTATTGGTAAATACGCTATAGACACCATCGAGATTTATGAGCAAAAGAAAAGCAAAGTAATGTCATGAAAACAACGGACGCGAAAAAACTTTATGTGATTCTATGTGTCTAATAGTACAGCTCCTGTAATGTTTAATGTTTGAATGTATCAAGAAGATCTCTGTATGTGTGATGCTTTACCATACTCTCGTGTGTGTCGATTTTTCTTTCTCTCCGAAATGTAAACTTCGTTTTTATAGGCTGTTTTGGGGCTTCCAAGGTGTACTCAAGCGAAAACCCAGATTATCAACGACCTATCCAAGCGCTCTGACTGGGGTTACTGCGGCAAGGCAGTTAGGTGGAGCGGAACCGGTACAATTTGGTACAGCATGAGTTGAGGTTTGGAACCCGGGTACCTAGTTTATTTACATAGTTGTACTCTTTCTCTTTTCTCTTTTCTTCACTCATCTTTCTTGTCTCAACTCGCACACCTAACTAGCTGGTACAGTTTCTGACAATGCAAGAAGAATTTTTAATGCTTTGGTTGAGTGGAAGGAGTACTTGATTGGGTTGAGAAACGGTGAGTGGGGAGGAATTCAAGCTTGATCAATTTTGAGTTGTCAAGTGCGCTCTTGACTTCCTCAAATTGATTGCTGCGGTGAATGGGGGTTGTTATGCATTATTATTATTGCTTCATTTGGGAGTCAGGCACCAAGGCTAGAGAGGAAGAGGCAGAAGTCATCTGCCCCTACCCCTTTGACCTTGGTGTTGTTGGCGTTCAAGAGTTCATGGTAAAAAAAGCCGTCCTCGCCCAAGGCCCCAATGAGCGTAAACTGCTTTGCCTTGGGAACCAGGCTCAAGACAGCGGGTTGCCCTACAATCACACAAGATAATTGATTAACAGACTAAGAAAAATAAAAGTAAAATAAAAGAAAGACAGAAAAAGAAAACACACCTACAGGTGCATAACCAAGATTTCTCCCAGAATGGAGATCAAAGCCTTCCTTGAATGGAGATTGAAGCTGGCCTCATCAATGTAAACCACAAATCATCCAAGGTCCAACCCTTGAAGATGCACAAAGTTTGCCCATTGCTTGATTAAATCCGGCTTGTTCCATGACACCGGAATATTAGTAACCATCTTCCGCAATATATCCATATTGTGGAGGAGGTCACTAATTGCTTGTGTGGATACCTTCACCTGAATGGTATCCATGATGAATGAAGCAAGTTTGGGGAGCGTGGTTGTAGATTTTTGATCAAGTTGATGAAGCAACTTGGTCTTCATATTTTCGGTAAGCTTGCCAGGCCGTTTTTTGTATATTTTCACGGAATTGGGGTCCTTGGCTTTGATTCTTTGGACTTGGCGGCAAGATACCTTGAACATTTTCATTGCATCCAAGGTCTTCATTCCATGTCCTACTATGTTATTTTGGATTAGATCTTGAACCTTGGGTTTGATGATAGTATTTGGCTTCATTTCTTTGTGTACTAGCAACGGTGGGCCCGCTACGCTAACAATAGCTGTAGCGTAGCGTAATGTTAGCTTTTATCGCTACGCTAACACAAAGTTACTGTTAGCGGTTTTTTTTTTCAGCTAACGCTACAAAATTTTTGTCAAAAAAAAAATAGCTGTAGCGTAGCGTTAGCGACTTCAAAAAAAAAAAGTTAACGCTACAGGAATTACCTGTTAGCTGACTTGTAGCGGTGTTAGCTGGAACAAACGCTACGCTAACTGTTAGCGTAGCGCTCTTGTCAGCTACGCTAACTGTTAGCATAGCGCTCTTTTCAGCTACGCTACATGTTAGCGTAGCGCCCTGCTCAGCTATACCACTCACCCATAGTGAACCAGAAGAGGCTCTCATAAATCAATATTAAGGAGTAAAAAAAAAAAAAAAAAAAACTAGGGAATAAGGATAATAATAATATGAAGGCGGTCAGATAGCAATTATTGTGCAAACTATTTGTATATACAATTTTTTTTTTTTTTTTTCTTTAATCCATGAAACAAGGAAGAAATATTGAGACCAATGAACAAGAGCAATAAGAATTTTATTTATTTATTTATTTTCATTATTTTTTTGGGAAAAATTTGTATAGTTGTTAACAATGCCTTGAGCTTGTGCAAACTTTCCAGCCACCTGTATACCGTCTTTCAACCACATGTGACTACTAACACACCTCTCAATTGTCCATGGGTTCAAGCTTCCTCGGCCACTTGAGCAAACATCGGCAGCAGAAGAAAATGTACGCTCTGCAGCACAAGATGATGCTGAGCTGGCCAAGTAGTCCCTGGCTAATGATGAAAGAACTGGATATGTTGATGAATGAACCTGAAAAGTTTAAGTAGCATTGTTAAAATCAATATGAGCTAACAAACACAAGTGGACAAAGCTGAGAACAAATAGAAGCTATACCTTCCACCACCTCAAAATACTATTGGGATCCTTTCCATCTGGACCGGTTAAGCGATCCATGTTCTTGACATATACTTCTAGCTCTTTGCTTTCATCCAATGTTTCAGGAGTGTTGAACAAATCAAATATATTATCCTTTTCAACATTTGAAGTATTTTCGTCCAAGATGTTAATGTTTGATTTTTTCTTCTTGTTCAACAAATCCCTTTGTTTAGAAAAAAGGCGGTCCAAAGTTGCTTCGGCTTCCTCTGCTTTTTCAGGCCAGCAATGAGAGAAGATTTTGATGCGAAACGTTGGGTGAAGAACGGTGGCCATTACAAGTGTTTCACATTCAAGCGCCTCTTCTTGGTAGACCTCAAGCTTTTGTATCATTTTCACATACATTGGATGTAATGGATGCCCTCGATTGCATCCTGCCTCTTTCTTCTTTAAATCAGAGATTGTTTGATAGTAGTTTGGCAATACAACAGCACCTGTAGGACTATTTCCCTCCATCTCCTTGGTCAAACGGTTAAACGGCTATCAAAAAAAATGAGCATTATGTATGAAATATATAAGTGGATCTACGGAATGAATATATCTTACTTCTAACTCCTGATTCAATTCATTGATCATCATCCATTCCTTGCTGGTAAACTGAATTTCTTTGAAGTAGCCAAACTTCTTGCGATTTTCTTTGCGGCTGGACCGAACAATTTGATCTTGGAATTTACTATACTCATCACGGAGCATTGCATCAATAACCTGAGTTTAACAATATGTCTATCAGTACCAACACATTATTTGGAGGTGAAGGTTAATGAAATACCTCTCTTGCCCTGTAGGCCCGCTCTCGGCTTTGATATTTGATGTTCCAGCGGATTCCATAACCAGCAATCAGACCATTCACTTTTGTTCCCCCTTTTTGCTTCTGGTAATCCTCCGCACGGCGGTCAAATTCAGCTCTCCATGCACTTGATGAGGTAATCTTTCGTACTACAAAGTCCAGCTATATATCAAAAAAATAAGAAGGAAAGATTCAGTAATTGATTGCTAGTAAAATTAAAGAAATATAAAATATCCAGCTGACCGCTTTGGTTAACTCATTCAAATGATTAGAATAATTTCTATTTGCAGATGATTTCTGATTATTTTTATTCTTTGAGGTGATTTGATCATAGTCTTTGTATCCAGATTCAGTCCCCTCATCATTGTCGTCATCGTCAGTTTCAAGATCTGGCTCATCCTCATCAACATCCGTCTCATCTTCCACCCTGTTATCAACCGATAATTCTACGGATTGCTCTTCTTCGTCCTCTTCAATTATTGGGTCCATTGTGTTGGAAAAAGGGAAAGTTCCGAGGAATGACTTTTTGAGCTTTGGTGGAGGAGGAGCTTCAAGGCCCAATTCTTTCAATCCAGCATTGACAACAAGCGCCATTTTATGACAAAAGCACTTGATATGCATTGTCTTGTAGTTCCAATCCAAATCCGTGGTTTGGGGCAGGGCAACGAGTTTGGAGTGTATTGTTTCGGCCATTGTGTTGTTATTTGATCCTGAATCAGTTGTCTGGCAAAGCATGTATTTATAGGACAAAAAATAAATAAGTTTTTGGCAGATTACCAGTGAAGAATCAAAGGGTGCTTATCTTATTATGTAAATCATGTTTCTTCAATACGTTCACAACAGGTTCAGCCAGCATGCTTCCCTTATGGTGCCAGGCAACTAGCTTGAGAGTCAGATGCAGTACTAGATAGTTCCAATCCTTATCAATAAAAGAGACAGAAGCTCCAATAAATCCAAAGCAATTTCCTTTTGTTGTCCAAACATCGTGTATCAAGTTAAACTTGCTCTCAGAATCCTGTTGAAATGTTGTTTAAAGGGAAATAAGTATATTTTTTTACATTTAATTGAACGCAATGGTATCACTCACCTTCAACTGGCATATCATAGCCTCTTGTAAATCCAAGTATACCACTCGTCCAGAAGTTGCAGCCCACTTTCGTTTAAACAAATTTGCTCCTGTTTGACAATAGGAGAAGGCAGCTCGGAGATAGGGGTCTTCAACACGGTTCCAAGGTAATGATTGCCGTAACAGCCATAGAGTTATTATTTGATTGAAAACCTGATTGTCAAACTTTTCAACAGGGGCAAAATGTTTGGTGAGCAATCCAGATTGGGTAGTCTGTTTGATTCTTTCCTCTTCAAGTGCTGTTGGTGGAAGCTTGGCGCCAGAAGAGATTGCTTGATGACAATTGGGGCATCCAACAGAAATCCTCCCTTTTTGACGGGAACCATCACGATGAGTTCGAAGATTTGAAAAGCTGCTTAAAGAAACCCTGACATCCTTCTTGCACCACAAGCAGGCATATGTTGATGGCACTTTATTTAAAGGCTTTTTTAAACAGTTATATTAGTATACATTCATTTCAAACACTTAGCTATCAAGAATTACACACATCACCTGGACGTCTAGTTGGTTTGGAAAAAAAATCCTTTGCATCATCAAATTCAGGGTTTTTCTTTCTACGTTTGGGTTTTGCCTTTGTGTTTTCGTCATCGGAGTCTTGAGCAAGATCAATCACCTGTGAGCTTGGAACTTCGGAGGTCGATAAGGGCTGACTCAGATGATTGTTGTTCTGTTTCTTTCCAGGGAGTGGAGGGCTTCGTTCTTCAATTGAAGATTCTGATGTAGGGCCTTTTCGTTTGTTTGATTGGGAATTTGATACAGATTCTGATGCGGGGCCTTGTCGTTTGTTTGATTGGGAATTTGATACCAATGATGCTGATGAAATGTGACTTCTTTGTGATAAAAATGATGGCACAATTGACCGGCGTGAATCTGGCGAGGGATGAATCATTCCGGATCGCCTTATTGGTGTGGTTACTCGTGAAGATCTGCGGGTATGGCCACCTGATGAATCAGACATATTTCCATCTTGATTGGGCATTGTTGCTGGTTGACTAGATTGAGATATGTTTGGTTTAACAACAAGAAATTAATTGGAGAGTTGACTCTGAAGTTCGGATTTGAAAAAAGTCTCCTGTTGAAGTTGAGCTCCACGTCAGATTTTTATTGCAAATAGAAACAGTGTATCATCTTCAATTCCACCTGTTGACAGAAAACTAATCTACACACTGCAATTATTTATTCAAGGCCCATTCCATTTGGTAATTGTTGGTTACCGGTTTTAATTCTTAAAATCAATTCCCAAGCTGATTAATTCCAGGACTCTTTTTCCCTGCTTGAATATTTATTCGAGGCACATTCCATTTGGTAATTTTTTATTACCTGTTTTAATTCTTAAAATCAATTCCCAAGCTTACTATTACTAATACCATGGCTCTGTTCCCCTTCTTGAATTGATTTTTATTATGATTAACTGGTTAGATATAAAAGAATAAACCACAAAATAACACATTCAATATTTAATGGTAAAAGCCTTGGACATTAAGAGTTTAGAAGTCAGAAACAAAAAGAGGAAAAAATAGTAAATAAAAAGAATATTGTAAGTGAACTAGCTGTTAATGTGCTTCTAGCCATACTACGAAACATATAATAAAAATGATCAGCAAAGTAATGAGCAGAATCTGGGCGTTGATAAACGCACGCCAAAGGCGCACGCCAACGCCAACCCGCACGCCGATTTTTTTTGGCGTGCGGGGCCTACACGCCATTTTTTTTTGGCGTGTAGGGTGTACACGCCAAAAAAATTGGCGTGTGGGAGCGCAGGCCAAACAATTGGCGTGTGGCTCCCACACGCCAATTTTTTTTGGCGTGTAGGCCCCGCACGCCAAAAAAAATTGGTGTGCACACGCCAATTGTTGGCGTGTGGGAACGCCCGTCGGCCAGCCAGGAGGAACTCCTCCTGGCCAACGAGGTTGTATCACCTCGTCAGCCGGGAGGACATCCTCCCGGCTGACGAGGTGATACAACCTCGTCAGCCAGGAGGAAGTCCCTCCTGGCCGACGAGGTTGTACAACCTCGTCGGCCAGGAGGGACTTCCTCCTGGCTGACAAACACCTGTCTTTGACCCGCGTCGTTATTTAAATCTTGTGAACCTTGATCATAGTAATTCTGTAGCCGAGCACATTACACAGCCCCCACATGCCTCGGGAGAGCTTTTGCATTTTACTTTTACACGCCACTTATGCTCACAAGAAATGAATTCAAAATCAAGCTGGGCCAATGTCACTTCATTCCACATGACCTATACATTAACAGCAGGGTAGGAATAAAGCGATGTATACAAGAGACGAGAGAGTAGGCAAAAGTGATGGTAGGAAACAAGGTACTATCGGTGAAAGACAAGTCAAGATACATTTATGACCGAAAGGAGAGGAATAAAACTGATGTATTGAAAAAAGGCAGGCGACGCGTCTCACTTAAACTAAGCTACTACATTGAAGGCAGAAAGAGGTTACTTATACTGCACAAAATGATTGAAAGATTTAAAGGGCAGACTGGTCAATATGACTAATTAAGAATTCTTTCACTTTCGAGTGCACCATAGTAGCACGTCATTTGATGCTCTCGGCTCGCCGGTTTGCCGGGTATACTGAAAGTGGTTCTGCGTTTCACTACAGGGGAACGCCGTTGGGGTTTGTCTTCCGGTTGCGGTGTAACCTGGTCTGGCTTCTGAACCAGTACTGCCTTGAGCTTCTGAACAACCCGAGAGATACGATGAGAAGCTTTCGTGTACCATTCGTTGATGTCCAAGCGGGGGCTTGCAAGAGAACATGGTGAGTGATTTTGAACCATTGAGGGCACGTCATTCGAAGGGGAATTGAAGTTCTGAGGGGATAGCTGAAGACTATTGTTTAGAGTTGTAGATTCCAAAAACGAGGGGGAGGCGCTTACAGACTTCAGTAGGTCGTTCTCAAGCGTCATTAAAGGCCCCGGCGAGAGCGGGCCGGCACGAAGAGCTGGCGGGGAAACTGGTTGAATGGGTTGGCTGGGCGGTATGCCCAAAGCGGCGTGTACGGCCTCATGGTCAATTTGATGATAATCGAAGTAATCTGTTTCTTCTTCGGTATCCAAAAGGGGCTTCTCCCAGTTAATAAATCGACGATGTAAAGCAAAGCGGAGAGGTGTGGCAGTAGGTGCGGCTTTGCCGGTAAAGTCTCGGACACATCTTTCATATCAAGGATCAGTGAAATTCAACTTCATAAATTCCAACTCCTGGTTCCTGTAGGACGCCAAGGGTTGGGGTAAACAGTCCAGCCAAGCTTGTCGGCGTGAAGGCACTACGTCCATCAGTAGGCTTACTGACGTTCCGATAAGCTAGATGTTGCTTACCAGCTGCAGCGTTGCCACGGATGGCAGCAAATGTGACGAGGTTCCGAGCCAAGAGAAGAGCCTCGACGCAGTCATTAATGGCATTGATGTTTTTCCAGCTTTCTTGCGCAATGTCCGTTGAGCAAACACCGAGATGGATACCATTATTCCAATAGTCGCCTCCCATCAGGACGAGAGCTTTGACACTCAATTGACGAATCACTTCTTTGATGGCCGCCAACAGTTGCTGACATTGCGAAGTCGAAGCAGCACCATTGTAAAAGCTGCACAAGGCATGATTTGAATAGATGAGCAAAGTTGATTAGTTGGTTGAGAAGAACGATAAGCACTAACTTCGAGTAGATGTATGCCATTTGGAAAGCGCCATAAAAGTTGTCGTATTTGATCCAAACTTCTTGGAATGTGCCTGGAAATTTGACGAAGCCGCTAAGATTCCAGGTAGGAATAGCTGCGAAATTGACCTCGCTTGTCAACTCGGGGACCGACTGAAGCCCAAGCATAGCTGGAAGCTTAGGGGGAAGAAGGGCTTGGTTTTTAGGTTTCAGCCTGCGGATATGGGTTATCCAAATCCCTTTACCATCCGCTGTCAAAACCAGTACGGCACCATCTCTTTGGGCAGCTATCTCTCCAACACGACCAGTTTTGAAAGGTATTGGGTTGTCTTCGATGAGACCCCCATATAGATACAATTTCTTACCGTATAGAAGGGGGCTTTGCACACCAGGTTGGGAGTCAGACTCGCGTAGCCGTCGAGAGACTAAAGTAGCTGAATCAGTTTCTGCATTCCATGCTCTCTGGGCTGGTTGAAGGAGAGGACGAGTATGAGTTTTGCCGCCAAGAAATTCTTCTTGAGTAGTGGCGGACTTTGTAGCCCAAATCGGTTCAGTCGGCAGGCTGGGATTGATGGAAGGAAAGGATGGGATGGGCGCCACCGATAATAACCGATCAATAGCACATAGGCAGGCCGCAAGGGACGTGCCCATGTCATCGACCCCCGCACGCCAATTTTTTTTGGCGTGCGGGGCCTACACGCCAAAAAAAATGGGCGTGTGGGAGCCACACGCCAATTGTTTGGCGTGCGCTCCCACACGCCAATTTTTTTGGCGTGTAGACCCTACACGCCAAAAAAAAATGGCGTGTAGGCCCCGCACGCCAAAAAAAATTGGCGTGCGGGTTGGCGTTGGCGTGCGCCTTTGGTGTGTGTTTATCAACGCCCCAGAATCTTGATAAAAACCCTTCAAATATTTACTACAAGTATTAGCAAGACTCAAATTGATTTGAATAGATAAACCAAGACGAGTGAAAGAAGAGCTTGTGGAATGAGGCATAGTACAATGAGTATACTTATTAGCTTGCCAAATCATTTTAACAATACCATGCTGATGATCAAAATCAATACCAATACGGTGATCAGGAAAAATGAATGGACCAGATGTGATATCATAGTTAGAAGAGTCTACCAGGGTATAATCAGACGTGCGAGTGGGGAGAAATAAAACAAAGGCAAATTGGGATATATCTTCAGTATCGGTGTGTGGGGGATTGAAGAAACCATTTTTAGTAAAAGTAATGTGAGGAGTGCAGGTGCTGTCTTCAGGAAGTTCACCATAAGAAAGATTGGGAAAGGAAGGGATATTATATTTCTTCATAAGATCTTGATTCTGTTGAAAGGGAGTATGAGCAAGATCTTTGAAGAGATTTCCAATAATATTTCCAACTTGAGAAGATTTAATATAGTGATCATCGTATGCTTTCATCTCAGTTTCATCAAATGCCTTGATATACCGGCCAACTATTTGATGTTCATCATAAGACTTTCTCCAACCGATGGCCCACATGAGCCCACTCCAAATTCGAGCACAGGATGAGACAGAGTTCAGGAAACGTTGAGACTGGTGGAGGAAAGTGGAAATATAGTTGAGATCGTCCAATTGAGAAGGGGTGAGGTCTTTATAAGGAGTGAATTCTACAATAGCAATCACCTCAGTCTTGTCAAGAGGATCAACAATAATATTCATCCCAGACTTCATAAAGTGATAGGTGTTGATTTCATTGTATGCTAAGCTGATTTCTGATGGAGTTGGGTGGCGAGTTGGTTTGTTATTCTTCATAGGGATGGTTGGATAGAGATTGTGAGGAGTGTATTTGACGGTGTGCCATGATATGGATGCATCCTTGATTCCTAAACCCTCTCTACATAACAAACGCTTTTCCCTTTGACGCTTCATCTTGTTTTGATGCTTGGATGCCTTAGCACTCTTATTGTTATGACTTTGATGACTCAATGAGGTCCCCAGAACAATATTGTCCCGAGATCCATCATTTAACATTAAAACCAATCCAATAAGGGTAGTTAAGGCATTCAGGGATCAAAACAAAAAGAATTGGAAAAGGGAAAAGAAAACATTGATTAGTATTGATATCACAATTAATATAATGAAATACATACAGTTCTCTTTTCCCCATGGCAGATATGAGACGTGGTAGGGTAGGCTGGGCTGGGCAGGGTAGGCTGGGCAGGGCTGGGCTGGGCAGGGCAGGCTGGGCAGGGCAGGGCAGGCTGGGCAGGCTGGGCAGGGCAGGGCAGGGTAGGCTGGGCTGGGCAGGGTAGGGTAGGCTGGGCTGGGCAGGGCAGGGTAGGCTGGGCTGGGCAGGGCAGGGTAGACTGGGCTGGGCAGGGTAGGGTAGGCTGGGCTGGGCAGGGCAGGGCAGGCTGGGCTGGGCAGGGCAGGGTAGGCTGGGCAGGGTAGGCTAGGGTAGGCTAGGGTAGGCTGGGCAGGTAGCAAGCGGTCAGCTTGCTGTTTGATCAATCGTTTGATCGTTCAAACATTGAATAATCAACGTTGATCGTTCAACGTTTGAACGATCAAACGTTGAACGATCAACGTTTGATCGTTCAAACGTTGAACGATCAACGTGAGGGAGGGGGGTAGAGAAAGAAGGGACTTACATGTGTGGGTGCCCCAGGGTAACGAAAAAGGGTAGCGAGCGTGGTAGAGTAGCTGGTATCTGGTGGCTGTAGGGTAGCAGAGGTGAGGGTAGTGGACAGGGTAGCAGGGTGGAGGGGACTTACAAGGCAGGTGGCCCCAGGGTAGCAGTGGTTGTGGGTAGCTGGGCAGATAGTGGCAGGGTAGGGTAGCAAGGTGGTAAGTAATGGTGGGTGGAGGAGAAGGGGAGGGGACTTACTGGTGATCCTGAGAGCTAGGTTGAGCCTGGTGGGAGGGATTTGGGAGGTTGAAGCTATTGGAGGAGCTGAGTGAGAGTGCCGGTTGAGAATCAAGAACTTATCTCAAAAAAAAAAAAATATCGAAAAAATCTCAAAAAATAAATAAATATTGAGGATTGAGGAAGTTATCACCGAAGAAAAAAAAAATTGAAAAAAAAAATTCAGGTGACAAATTTTCGAAGGAGACTGGAATTGATAATAAAATAAGAACTCATTCAGGATTTGAAAAAAAAAAAAAAAAAATGGAACCTGAGCTGCATGGATGGGATGTACTCCCACCAATCCCTCCAACTCTCAGGGTAGCCGTGGTGTAGTGGTCAAGATTGACCACTACGCCATGGCTAACCTCCCTCTTCCTTTTGAGCACGGGATCAATTCTCACAAGAGATATAATTTGAATTACACAGCTAACAGTTGTCTTGTTAGCTGTCAAAAATCAGTGTTAGCATGTAATCCAAAAAGCTATGTAGCGGAAAAAATATCAGCTAACAGCTAACATTTAGCGTAGCGTAGCGATGATGCCGCTACGTTACTGAGAACTTCAAAATCTGTTAGCGCCAGAAAAGTTACGCTACTTGTTAGCGTAGCGGTGAATTTTCCCCGCTAACGCTACAAAAAAATGGACGGAAAAATTTGTTGCTACGCTAACTGTTAGTGTAGCGGAGTGAAATTTCAGCTAACGCTACAAATTTTCTGGGGAGAAAAAAAATCCCTACGCTAACACGTAGCGGTCAAATAGCGTAGCGGCCCACCGTTGTATCTATGCTCCTCCTCCGAGTACACAACTGGTCATCAGCTTGGCAAATTTGGTGTCAGCCCTACACCCCAAAAAAACTCTGTTAGCTTTAGCGTCCTCAACGCCAGAGCATACTACTTTTCAACATTAAGCAACCCCGGCGGGCTATCAGAGTCATACCCGCTCTACCAGCCTCAGTCATTTATACCAGTAATATTGCAACTGTTTGTTTTATCTTCTTCCAATAATTAAGGCAATGTTCAGCTCATAGCTGAGATGAGATCACCTTTGATAATCAAATTGAAAGAATTGAGTCTGTAGAGGGACTTTAAATTGTGACTAGAAACAAGGATCAATAATCAGGATATCATATTCCCTTGCAAAACGCTGAACGTGTTGGCTGTTCAATGCTCTCCAAACCACTAGAACCTCTACCCATGAATTGTTCAACCAGACTAACACCATCATCCTCTAGTGTTCATGGCAACAAGTTTGGCAAACCTATTATGAGAGAAACTGGATCACCAATGTGGAGCCTGGATTTATTTGGTGCAAAAACTACCTGATCCTGATCAGAGTCCAAATCAGAATCAACAACCATCGTCTTTAAGCTGGAGTGCTTGTAGTTATTCCTAATTTTGGCAAAATCTTTGTTACTAATTTGTCCTCTCAACTCGTTGTTCAATATTACTCTTAACCAGAAATCAAAACATTAATATTAAAGTTTTAAAAAAAAGATAAAAAAAAACCTAAACCTAAACCTAAACCTAAATGGAAAGACCCGAGAATTACATGGTCCGCTAGCTGCAAGTCTATAGCTGTGTTCTCTAAGTCCCTATTATACTTAGGCCTCATACCGTGATCTCTTCCGTTACTTGGCCGCTCTTGGAAACTTCTCTCGTAGATATAAATATTTATGTAGTCCAGCCCGTCCGATAGACAGGAGAGGCTCGATCTCTCCTTGGACATCTTCTAGTGTCCTAACTCGGCTCTCCGAGGAACTGATGATGTATTACTAATACCGGCCAGCTTATAGGCCTCGTACCTATTTGTATCGAAGTAGTCCTTGGTGCCACCGAAATATATATAAATAAAGACTTCAGCTCATACATTTTTTCTACAATTTTTGTCAACTAATTAAATTCCGAGAGATCACAGTGGGACTGAGATGAATTTTAAGAAAGACAAAAGAAACATATTTACATACATATAAGGAAACATTAATAAATGATTGAGGACTGAAAGTATAATTACCAACTACATAAATAATTAGCTGATCAGTTTATGTATGTATTTATATCATATTTAATCCCGAAAATGCTTAACTCTTTTGGTTTGATATGTTATAACTTAAAAAAAGAATGTCTCAAGCTTTTTTCCAACTGAAGAGTTAAAAAGTAATATTAAATTGCTGAACTCTTGATAGAAGCAAAAGCTCGACTTGGTGAATCCAGAGACGAACAAAAGCTTATTAAAAAGCCAGACGCTACATTAAACAAACAAACAAACGTATAAACACTCTCTCCTACTCTTAAAATATAAAAATGATTTAGTTTCGTAGAGTTAAAGTTCCAAAGAAAAAAGAAGAATATTCATCAAAAACCATCCGTCGTTGAGCTTGAAGATAGTTATATCTACCACCCAATCTACCCTCTCACCTCACCCTCCTCTTCGGACCTAATTTACCAACTCTTACCTACCACCTATCTTCGCTCTCTCTCTCTCTCTCTCTCTTTACCTAGCTAAAGCGATATATACTCAAAAAAGAAAGACAAATTAGCGCGTTCGTCGGTGGGGAAGATTATTATCAACATGTCTCATCCTCCAGTACTTCAAACTTACTCCAAGTTGAATCCAAGACAGGGTGAGTCGCATTCGAATTGATAATTATAATATTATTATAATAAATAATTACAAAAAAGTGGGGTAAACCATAACATATTCTACGTCGGTTTCAATTATTTATTATCTAAAATTAAAATCATCATCATCATCATTCAGAGATAAATTTCCCCGATACTGTTTAAATAAATAATTACCGGAATTGAAAATATTCAAATCAAATCAACTCATCAGATTTAATAAATACCTTATTATTTATTTAAATTAACTTTATATAAAAAATAATCTGATCTTATCATATTAGGAAATAGCTCAACTTACTAACCCTATCATTTCCCCCTCTCTCAATTAAAAAACCTTTTATTACGCGGATCTTGAACGTAAGCGAGATCTAATATGAATACTTAAACCCTAACTTTCATTTGATTTCCTTTAATCTTTCTCTCATTATTATCAAAAAAACATCCCATTCCAACATAAAATATCTTTCATGTTGATGGATTTGATGAGGAACCATCAACTCGTGACGATTTTATCAAGCTTGACTTCCTTCTTACATATAACTTTATTATTATCATCATCAGTTGATCCCCAGTCTCACACCTTTTGTTCTCTTTCCATTTACACACAGTCAATAATTCAACCCTGTCTACTTCATCATTGCGATCTACTGATACCAATCCCTCCTCTTCAACACCCTCACCCTCAACATCAACATCAACATCAGACACTCCTTCCCCAACCGCCTCTTCAACCAGCGATCCAAGCCAGACAGCCACCTCTTCCAGTCTCAGTCCTACCTCCACCTCATCTCCTACTCCCACCAGTACTCAAATCAATTCTCAACCCTCCTTAACCACTACCCCAACCCCAACCTCAACCTCAACCCCAACCTCAACCTCATCGAATGCTCAGCCAACTTCCTCATCTTTCTCTAGGCCCGAAGATCAAACCAGTTCATCCCCACCATCCTCGACTTCCATCCAGGCTTCAACTAGCGACCAACCTCCTGCTCAGTCCAGCTCTTCTGATCCTCAATCCTCAACCCTCAATACTTCCTCCCCATCCGCTGCTCTACCATCCCCTTCAGCCCAACCATCCCAAAATACTTTCTCTCGCCCTCCACCCGCCTCCCCAGCTTCATCTCAGATCGTCGTCATCACTAGTAACGTTTATCGAACGACCACCGATCCTAACGGCGGAATTCATACCTTGACCTCCTACGTAGAGGTTACAGTCGATAGACCACCAACGACGATTTCTGCCCCAGGTGGTACCTCGATTGCCCAACTCCACGAGGGGGACGCCCACCAGCCGGGATTTTTTGACAACCGTGGGGCAGTGATCGGAACGTTCTTGACCGTCGGCCTGATTGTCCTCGGCGGCTTAGCGGCTATCATCTGGCGACTGGCTCGACTAAGACGCGCCCGCTTGAGGGATAGGCAGAACATGGATACCGAGTTAAACTTTGATAAGTTTGTCGGCAATGATGACGATGGTCGGATAAACATGCTCGACACCGAATACGATCACTTTCAAAATATCCCCCTCGACCGTGAGCCTCAACTTCCACAGATCTCTGAACATCAGCTTGGACCTCAGGAATCTATAATCGATCCCATGCTTGGTTATCACGACAATCCCAGTCACTCTAACTTCCAAGAAGGCTATCCAGTCCGGTTCAGTAATCGTACGAATCACACCGGTCGATCCTCCGATTTGGATACCATGAACACCGAAGAGTGGGGCCGTTACATCAATAACCATGTCCCAGCGTAAGTTGAACAAATTTATCCTAGTAGATTTGATCAGTCTGCCTCGTTTTTGTTTAACAAACCGATTTATGAACTTTGGTTTCCAACAGTAGAGGGAGCCGAGCTTTTGGCGATGGACTGAAACAGGATTTAATGAGAGTAGACGAAGAGGGGGTTGTGACAGCCGGCCCACCCATCGTCATTTCGAATGAAGCAACTCTTCCACAACAGGGTGCAACAGGGGTTTCCTCCTTCCACCCTCCACTCGGTCTTCAGCCGGAGATCCAAACGGTCGAGCAAGTGAACTTCACAATGGTCAGCCCGCCTCAGTTTGCTGCGGACGATCAGATCCCAACAGCCGATCAACGTTTAGAGCCTACCGTTCTGCCGGGCTATCATCCAAACCGGCCTCAATCTGATGATCAGTACGTCGAATCAGCAAGCTTAAGAGACGAGCAAGATTACAGGCAAGCCTCTTCCCCCTTATCCCTCTTCTTCTTTTTTTATACTATCGAAGTCGAAGCCATCACTGACAGTGTTTTGTCATGCGCTTGTCTCATCAAACCAGTCGACGAATCCTTAGAGTCAGCAACCCCGATCGCGAAGACAACGATGACCAGCCTAGCACGACATAGGGATCCTCCTGAGCATCACCGTCCAACCGCCTCTCACTTTCAACCAATGTAGAAAAAAAGGAAAGGACAACTGACCAAAGTTGACAACCGCCAATTAATTCTTGTTTTTGTATCCTTCGCTTGAAGCTAATTTAAATTAAGTCCAGGAGTTGACAACATGTAAATCAATAAATTAATCACTCAAAACAAGCAACAACATCGGACAATTCTTCCTGGTTAGATATAAGTATAACAATTGGGATCATAAAACATTCAGAGATGAAACACACTACATCAATACCTTCAACATGCACATATATCACTTTTTTCAATCAGCAGTAATAGTAATAATAGTCTCAATGTTTCATTAAATCAATACAAAAACTCAATCAATCATTTCTTTGTAACCATTCAAGCGGAAGTCAATCGTTCCTTCATCTCATTTTACTCTTCCTCCAGAATTACTCTTAGTTGCAACTTATCAAAGCATTCATTTGAGTTTGTGAGTTTAAATTACTTTGAATATTTTCTCTTACTTATTAATATAACATCTGAATAGAATGAGGACTCAAAATTCTAAATTCCTTCAAACCAAACATGATCAAAACATCATCCTCTTAAAATCACAAGTACAATGTGCCACTTGACCAAGCTCATCAGGTGTTGTGGATCCAGTGTTAGGTTCATTTGTACAATTATGGGGGATTGTTCCCATGAGTTGACTGTTCATTCACCTCCAGAAATTGTGCATGAACCCAACTAGTAAGATTCAGGAACCCTCAGCAACCCCTCTCAAAAACCAACTGCAATTTTTGTAGGAATTGGCAAGAGCAAAAAGCTTACATGTTGCATTAGATGTATGCATAATTTTAAGTAATGCAAGTTTTAATGAGACAGAAAAAAAACAATCAGCTTGAAGACTTCTCATACCTAAATGGCAAGAGGGCATTACTTTGAATGGCAGGGAAATGTTCCAAGTAAGGTAACTTTAAAGAAGTATAGCAAGAGAGATAAGAGGAAATAAAACAAGAGTACAGGAAGAAAGAAGACAAAAGTAGTTTGCTTATGTTTTAATGGGGATAATTGATAGTCAAGAAAGGTATGATTTTGTATTTTGTATTTTTGAGGAGGGTGGTTTTACTGGTTTGTGTTTGAGTGAACTAATTTGTTGGGAATATGAGACTGGGGATTTTTCCATCTAATGGGAACAGATTTTTAGCCCCTGGATATTATGTAGTAATTTAATCATCTGCAAATTTAATATTCACAGAGTTGGTCTGATTTCTTTGCCAAGCCATGGTCATAGCGGCCCTATATGCCCAAGGTGTCAACTGGTAGTTAGTGACTTTTTTCATCTCTAGGGTTTAATCCACTATGTTTTTAAGGAGGGTTTGGACTCACCCCCTTTTGTTTGATTGTTATACTTCATTGAGTTGTCATAGATAGTCTGACAGCCTGTCATGCTTTGTGCTGTGATTTATGAAACAGACTTGCTTGCAATGTCTTGTAGATGATCATGCAGAGACCTGTTGATTTTGGTTTGACTGACAGGGTTGGTGAGGAGGTCAAAGTGATTGCTGGTTGATAAAATGTACTGAATTTTAATGGTTTTGGCCACCACAATATCCCTGACAAAGTGGAGGTGTCAGCTGGCTACTATGTCAGAGACAATGTCAGCCACTGAGTACATATCACAGTACCCCACATGTACCACGTAACTGCAAACATTATTAATTGTCATTACCTTAATTAAATAACAATCACTATTCTTTATTTATTCTTAATAATTCTTATTTAATATTATTTCTTTTAAAGAATAATAACTACAAGTATTATTAATTATTATCTTTAATAATAATTACTATTCTTTAGTTATTATTATTATTCTTAATTACTATTATTATTAGGATATCTGTGTCTGAATCCGCTTCCTGTGCCCTCACTCTCAGCGCTCTCTCTCTGTGCACTCTCTCTCTCATTTCTTATCACTTTGAACTTGTTGCCCTTGGCAGGATTCCTCATCTCAAGCCAGAACTTATCAAAACATCTGGAATTCAAGAATTCCCGGATTTGACCATCTTCAGTCTCATCTATCCGGTGATCCTTGACATCAACTGCTGCCATCGACTAGAGTTTTGGTAAAAACTTTCTCTTCACTTTTTCCTTCTATATCTTCATCATGTATTCTCCTTACTTATTTTTCTCACTGTTCAGTCTCTGTCCCTGAGAGTATAGTGTGTGGTGGTTATTTCTTTAGTGTCTTTTCATTCAGCTGCTTTCTCATCTGACCTTCTGGTCCTCGAGGTATTATCCATTTTCTTTTCTTTTCTCTTTCTTTTTTCTTTTCTTTCTTATCTTTGTTTGCTGAAATGAAATCTCTAGTTTATTCATCTGAAAAACTAACAGATTTACAGTCTGGAACAATAAACACTAGAGGATTGCAATGGCCAATAACAAAGGAGCTCTGTCAAAGGGTAACATACCTCAACTTGACCAGAAAAACTATCTCCACTGGTCCATGCGTATCAAGGCTCACCTTTATCACAAAGGCCTCTTGAAGTACATCCTTCAACCACCGGCAGTACTTGCTGGAGCAGCAGCTGATGCAGTAGCCAAGAAACACGCCAAAACGGTTGATATTCTCATGAACTTCATGACCAACACAGCCTTTGAATCCGTCATTACTCCCAAGAAAGAGGAGAGTCCTCACGCCATCTGGAACCAGATCACATCTTGTTACACTTCCACCTTGTCCAAAAATAAGGGTTGAGTCTGGTTAAAATTTATTCAATACAAATATTGAGGAAACCTCAGTGACTTTAACACCAACATGAACAAGATGCTCATCAAAATAGCCTTTTTCAAGCTCAGAGTTCCCAACAACATTCTATGTTTCTCAATTCTCTCCAAACTATCTGAAGATCTGTGGAATGTAGTCAACAATATCATCATGAACAAAGTGATCATCAATAGTCCAAACACCACCCTGACCAAGCTACAGGAAATTGTCCATCTGGAAGAATTGAGAAAGAAGAAAACCACTCACTTGGTAATAATTGAAGAGCAATCAGATTCTGGGGCTGCCCTCATGCACGAATCCAAGAAAGGAAAACATCCCAACCGTAAGAACGGACCATCCTGTGAGAACGGGGTGCACACCCCCCTTGTTACCACCCACTCCTGCAACACCTTCTGGGAAATCCACCCCGAACTCCGCAAACAATACATGTCTCAATTCAATTGCACCGGCAATGGCGGAGAGAAAACTGCAGCTCAGTTGGCTGAGGTAAAAAATGGTCATGAATCTGAGGCGTCATTATTAATTGTTGAAGCCAAATTCAAGCCCATTGTGTTAGACACCGGTGCCACTTGTCATCTTGTCAACAATCCCGATGTTTTTTAACCCATCTCCAAAACCAACATGAAGATTGCCACCAGTGGTCACAGCAACTTCCTCAGTGCCACGGCAATAGGCTCCTCTACCCTTGTCAATCATCAGGGTAAGAAAATTACCCTTGACAATGTGTTGCTTGTTCCAAATCTCAACCGTTTGCTCATCTCCATCCCTTGTCTCTTGAAGAACCAATTCAATATCAACAAACTTGGCAATGGCAAGGTGAAGATACAGGTATATGAAAGCTACAGTCTCCTTGGTTCAGTTAAGAATAATCTGTTAGAACTCCACTCTTCTCATTTTGTTGCAATCAATCCCAATTCTACTTGTTACCAATCAAGTCCAGAACTACCCAACTGGCACGTGAGATTAGGTCATCCTCACATCAAATACCTGAAACAGCTAAAGCTGGAGGAAAAAACTAAAGACTGTAAGATTTGCATAGAATGCAAACTCAAGGCCCATCTGTTCACCAGCCACTTTGAACCAGTGAAGGAGGTACTTGAAGCCGTCCACATGGACCTGGTTGGTCCATTTCTGTTATGGTCTGGTCTTGGGAGAGGAAGGCACTGGGGTTCTGGGGTTTCTGGGGTTTCTGGGGTTTTGGGATCCTATAATGTAGATTTCAGGATGAGGAAGGGATGTGGATCCTCGTCCTGACAGACTATATAGTGGCCTGTCTGTGACATGTACGTGATAGACTGTTATGGTCTGATCTGTGGAGAGAAAGGCTCTGGGGTTCTGGGGTTTCTGGGGTTTTGGGATCCTATAATGTAGATTGCAGGATGAGGAAGAGATGTGGATCCTCGTCCTGACAGACTATATAGTGGTCTGTCTGTGACATGTACGTGATAGACTATCTACATGTGGTGCGGGCTTTGGTGCGGGCAGGCCTGCAATATGGCTCATGACATTATCCCCCCTTTAATGCTAAATCCTCCACTCATTCGCCAATCAAGAAAAAAGAAAAAAAATTCCACCTCTTATCAATTTTGTTCCTCACTTCCTTCTCCGCCTCCGCCGATGAGTAGTTGCCGCATTTGGAAATCTTGAATTAAATCCCGCTACCAGTTCCTCGCAATTCTTCAAGTTTTCCGTCGGTTCCCATGAGTTGTCTTCTGTTCCAAATCCCTTCCAGCTGACCAGGTATTGGGTCTTCCCGCGTCGTCTTTTACAGTCCAGTACCTCTTCAACTTCCCACTCATCCCCGCCGTCCGCTGTAATTGGTTCCGGGTCTTCCCTCCGTCGGGTCTGTGTTTGCGGAGTATTGATACGTGAAATACGGGGTGTACCCCCCGCATGGATATGGGGAGTGTTAGCTTATACGCGGATCTTGAGATTCTTTTACAGATAGAGAAAGGTCCCAGCCATCTATGTTCCAATTTTGGGCTTGGGCGGGTCGTTGAAATGTTGCGTCCATCTAGCCATACTTCGTCCCCTACGTCCCATTCCGGTGTTTCCCTTGTTTTCTTGTCAAATTGGCCTTTCATTGTTCCTTGCGCCTCTTCTAAGCAATGCTTGAGTTCTCCTTGGACCTCCGCAAGTTTGCGGAGTCGTTCCTCTACTGCGGGGATGCATTGTTCTGTTGAGGGGGTCCCGCTATATGCCGGGTTGAATCCGTAGTTGGCTTTGAACAGGGAAACTCCTGTCGAGGTGTGGTCGTTGTTGTTGTAAGAAAATTCGGCCATTGGGAGGAGTGGGGCCCAATCGTTCTGTTGGTAGCAAACAAAGTGCCGCAGGTATTGCTCGACTGCTTTGTTGGCAATTTCGGATTGTCCATCTGTCCTTGGGTGGTACGCTGTGGATGGCTGTAGTCTAATCCCCATGCGGGAGCTCAATTCACGAGTGATTTGGGAGATAAAAATACTTCCCCGGTCCGAGACAATTGTCTTGGGGGTTCCATGGAGTTTCCATACGTGTTCTGCCATCAGTTCCGCTAGTTGTTCCGCGTTCATGGTTTTCTTGCATGGGATGAAGTGGGCCATCTTGGTCAGTCGGTCTACTACTGTTAGTATGCTGTCACTCAAGCGGGATTCAGGGAGATCAGTGATCAAATCGTAGCTAATGTCCGTCCATGGGCCTGCGGGGATTGGGAGGGGTTCTAATGTTCCGAACGGCCGTCGAGTGCTAGATTTGACTCTTTGGCATGAATCACATCCGTCTACGTACTGGTTGACAAATCTCTTCATTCCACTCAACACAAAACTTCTCCGTACTAATGCCAACATGCAGGATCTGCCTGGGTGGCCTGCGGACTTTGTGTCGTGTCGACTTTTGAGGATTATCGTCCGCAATGCCGAGTCCGCTGGTACCACTATCCGTCCCTTGTCATAGAGCACCCCGTCGGCTTCCGCATACCTGTTGTGGTCCCCTGTCGGTTTCTGCAACAGCTTAATCCAGTCAGCCAATTTTGGGTCATGTGGGGTCAGTTCTCTAATCCTGGCAATGATTTCAGCGTCAGATAAAGCTAGGTTTTCCGTTCCCACATCTTCCAAATCAGTCCCCATCACGTCCACCTCAAACCAATGTTCCCCGTCTTCCATTTCAATTGATTCGTCCAGAAACCAGCTGTCCAATTCTGCACATTCTGCAAGCTCCTCAACAGTCTGCTCGGTGATGTTACCTGGCTTTAAAAGCTGACCAAAGGTCAGCTTTTCTCCCGGTGCTGGGGTGAGATCCGGTCTGCGGGATAGGGCGTTGGGTTTTGTCGATTGGCGTCCTGGTCGGAATATGATCTCAAAGTCAAAACATCCCATGGTCTCCACCCGTCTTGCCTGTCTTCTCGTGAGCTGTTTGGCTGTCATGAAGCTGTCCAAATTACGGTGATCGGTGTATACAATTGCCGTCAATCGGTGTGGGTTCCCCTCTAGGTATTGCCGCCACTCTTTGAAGGCAGCCACAATAGCCAGTAACTCTTTGTCAAAGATCTCATAGTTGTGTTCCGCCTGTACAAGGGATCGGGACAGGTAAGCTACTGGGTGAAGTTATTGGTCCTTGGTGCAAACCTGGGACAGTACCGCGCCGAGCGCGAAATCTGAGCAATCAAATTTGAGGACAAACGGTTTGTACGGGTCCGCGATTTTCAGGATCGGGGCGGATGTGAAGGCGGTTTTGAGGGATTCAAATGCAGAGTTGCACTTGGCGTCCCACACAAAGGGGGTCTCTACTCTTGTCAGGTTGTGGAGCGGTCTGGTCTTTCCTGAGAAATGGTCGATGAATCGGCGGTAAAAATTAGCAAACCCAATGAATCGTTGAAGTTCGGTGACATTCTTTGGTGCGGGCCAGTCGGTTACTGCTTGCACCTTTGCGGGGTCCATTCTGATCCGGTTGCATGTTATCAATAATCCTAGGTATTCCACTTCTGGCCTTGAAAATTCACACTTTTCGGGTTTCAGCCATAATTGGTGCTTGCTCAATGTGTCCAGTATACTGCCCACCGCTTCCGCATGGTCCGACCCCTTCCGCGTGTAGATCATGATGTCATCTAGGTATGCAGCGGTGTCTGTCCCAATCCGTCTCAGGAGGATGTCTTGCATGAAGTATTGGAAGTATCCTGGCGCTCCCGTGGGACCGAAGGGCATGGTAAGCGGGGCAAATTGTCCTGCCCTGCAGATGAAAGCCAGCTTATCTTCGTCGCCTTCCGCAACTCTGAGGTTTCCATATGCGTTGCGGAGGTCGATGTCAGCCTGGGTGTGGAACTAACCGTGGTTATGGGTTGTAACTAAGGTAGGTTGATGATTTAAAGTGGTTTGGGTAATGGTTTAAGTCCTGTAAAAAGGTACTTCCTCAATCAGTAAGTCTTGTCTGAGAGGCTTGCTCTAATTGCTCTAATTAGGCGCATCCAAATCAATACAAAGTATTAATAGGCATCCAAGGAGGTACTCACTTGGGTTCGTGGTTTCTACCTTATTGAAGGTAGGTTGTGGCCAATTCTTGAGGTAATAACAGTATTAAACTATAGATTATCCAGAATTGGGGGATTGTTGGAGAATGGGGAACTAAGCAAGGTAAATAACTCTAAGGTATGTACTGTGCTGGTGTGTTCTAAATATTCTCTGGGGGATAAACAAATGTTTACAGTCTGTTTATATATTGTAAGAGCTCCTCAAGGGGGAACTGTGAGCGCTTCCATGACCTGGGAGGTACTGTGGAACTTCAGGGGCAAGACAGATCCTTTTGGGAGGATCTGTTAATGTTTATGATGTGATTTCTACTAAGGCTGTGTTATGGGACACATCTTTGATCAGTAGTCCTTAGTGGGATTGGATCACATCATGACATTTGTATTAATTGATCTGTTATTAATATTAATAAAGTTATTAACTTATAATGATGTCATTTATTATTGGTACATCTTATAAGTATTAATTATTATAATATTAATAAGTTCTTTTATTAATAAGATATTAAATTACATATCTTATGCGTGAAATATTCCAATGTTAAGGAATGTGGGCGTAATCAGAGGGGAAAGAGTGATATCTGTTACTCTGGATATTTCACGTGACAGGGGGGCAAAGGCCTACAAGTTATGTATCTTGTATAACAGGAGTACATATCTTAACCAGAATTATTCATGAGTTTATTAATGAATATATTATTAAAGTATTTATATTAATTAATATAATTAATGTACTTTAATAATATTAATATTAAAGTAATAATAATGAAGGTATAATAATAATAATAATAACTACAGAATAGTAATTATTATTAAGGATAATAATAATTAATATTACGTGGAGTTATTTAGAATAAATAATGATAATAAATAGTAATAATAATTAATAAGAATAGTAATTATTATTAGAGATAATAATAATTAATAATCTTTGCAGTTACGTGGTACATGTCAGGTACTGTGATATGTACTCAGTGGCTGACACTTCCTCCCTCTAAAAAAGGGTTGACTAAAAAGATTTTAATGGTTTCTTTTGTCAACTCTGTATTGTCTCAGAATTCTTTCTGAATCAGGGATCTGATCAGCTGTAAGCCATTCATCCTCTTTGGATCCACTATATCTGACTAAGTACTGTTTAACATCTTCATTATTCTTTCTAATTTTTCTATGTTGTATAACTTTCTTAACTTTAATGAGTTGGTCTTTCTCTACTGGAGGTATCACAACTCTAATGTTATCTTTCCTTAGAGGAAATTTATCATCATTATTAGGAATAAATGGTTTGATTAGACTAACTAGGAATGTGGGGTGTTTCCTTTCTAATTCTCCAGTTAATATAACTTCTACTGCATTTGCACCATGTAAAGCTTTAATTGTATAAGGTCCAACATAGGAGTCCCTGAGTTTCTTGGGTCCTGTTAAATTAGTAAAATTAAATGTAGAAATAAGAACTTGATCTCCAACTTTAAATTGGTGAACCTTATGGGTTTTGTCCCATCTATTCTTATTATATTCAAAAGATTTCTTAATACATTCTGCTGCGTAATTTGCAGTTTTAGTCATCATTTGATGGAAATTAGTGGCATTGGGGTGAATTGTTACTGATTTAGAGAGAACTAATTCTTTGGGGAACCAAGGTATCCATCCTCTTTCTAATTCAAAAGGAGTAATGTCAGTACTACTGTGTTTACTGGAATTATAAGCAAATTCTAATGCTGGTAATAGTGAACACCAGTCATGTGAGTAATTATCTTTGTCTTTAAATTCTAGACCATAAGCACAATATCTTCTAATCATATCTTCCAAGGTTTGAATCATTCTTTCAGCTAATCCATCAGTCTGAGGATGATAAGCTGTAGAGAACTTCAATTGAGTGCCACATAAATCATATAAACCTTTCCAGAATTCAGATGTAAATTTTGGATCTCTGTCTGTAATAATATATCTAGGACATCCTACATCAGCTATAATCTTTTGCCAAAATAGCAGAGCTACATCAAATGCATTATTTTCCTTATGACATGGCAAGAATTTAGCTCTTTTAGAGAATCTGTCAACTACTACTAGTACAGAATTGTAGTTATTCATTCCAGCTGGAGGTAATCCTGTAACAAAATCCATATTAATTACAGACCATCTTTCTGTTGGTTCTTCAATTTCCTGTAGTAAACCATTTCTTTTTCCAGTAGCTTTATTTGCTTTTTGACATCTTTCACAAGATTCACAATATTCCTTGGTTGCATTTCTATAATGGGGCCACCAAGCTATATGTTTAACTCTTTCTATAGTTCTGTCAAAAGAAAAATGTCCTGCTGTGATATTATCATGGCATTCTTTAAGAAAAAGATTAATATGTTCCTTTTTAGCCAGAACTACTACGCTAGTATGTTTGGTTCTATGATATATCAATCCATCCAGAAGTGAAAATCTGTTTTCATTAAAGGCAGTAGACCAAGGTTCTTCTAAAGAATTAATCAAGTCCAGGTTTTTATGTTTACTTTGTAGAATTTCTTTAAGAGTGGAGCAATTCTTGTCCAGGTTATAACTTTCACGTATTTCATCCCAAAATTCTTCCTTCATTTCAGTAACATGAAGTCCAAGAATGTCATAGGTTTCAGAAGGGTCATCATAAGCAGGATTATTTGCATCATTAATTAGTGGAAAAAGGCACATAATTTTTGCCGCTATTTCTCCATCCCAAGCAGGATTTTCTGGTAGATTGTCTAAAGACCATCTACTGAGACCATCAGCATTTTTATGTATATTTCCAGCTCTATGGACAATAGTCATACTTCCTCTCCATTCTTGGATTGCAATTTGCCATCTTAACATATGTCTGTTGGGAGTTTTCATACTGAGTAAACTTTTGAGTGCACTACAATCAGTAATAACTTCAAAATCACAACCATCCAAGTAGTAATATAATTTGTCTAAGGCCCATACTAGACATAAGCATTCTAGTTGGCTAGCACCATATTTCTTTTCACTGTCCTTAAGTGTGCGTGAAATATAACATATTACTCCTTCTTTGGGAATGTCCTGTAAATCTTGTACTTGATGTAAAGCAGCTCCAAGTCCTTCCATGCTTGCATCTACATATAATTTGTAAGGCTTGTGAGGGTCAGGCATTAGTAATATAGGGGCAGATGTTAACATTTCTCTGATTTTATTAAAGGCATCTACTCTGGGGGACGTCATCTCATATGCAGTGTTTGGACTAGTAATTTGGTACAGGGGCCCAGTGATTTTAGCAAAGTCTTTAATGTGTTGCCTGTAATAACTAGCAAAACCTAAGAATGATTGTAATTCCTTGACATTAGTTGGCATGGGCTTAAGAAATACTGCAGCCACTTTATTCATGTCAATAGCAATACTAAGTCCAGAAACTATATGTCCAAGTGCTTTTAATTCCTTAAAACCAAATTGACATTTGCTCATGGATATTTTCATATTCATTTTTGTAACTCTGTCTAAAACTATTGAAAGTTTTTCCAAATGTTCTTTCCAGTCTTGACTAAAAATAATGATGTCATCAATGTAGATAATAAGCCAGCCTTCACGTAATTCTTTGTGGAATTCTATGTCCATCATTCTTTGGAAGTGAGAGGGGGCATTCTTAATTCCAAAAGGCATTCTTTGGTACTCATAAATTCCCATATGTAATATTATTCTCATCAAATATCTACTGTCTTCATGGATTGCATTCTGATGGAAACCTTTGAGTACATCCATACAAGTTATAAATTTTGCATCTTTTAACTGAGTCAGTGCTTCACTGATTTTGGGCATAGGGTATCTGTCAGGTATGGTATAATTATTAAGACCTCTAAAGTCTCCAACCATTCTTAATTTTCCATTATGCCAAGCAATAATAACTGGGGTAGTAACTTCTACATTTTCATTTGCTCCCACTTTGCGTAAGACATTCATTCTTACTAATTCAGTAACATGCTGCTGTAAGGCTTCTCTACTTCTGGGGGAAGCAGGATAAGCAGCTTTCCTTAAAGCAGGAGGATAAGGTCTAGTAGTATTAAGATTAATTCTTACTTCATGTCCTCTAATGCTTCCAAAGGGTTCATCAGCGGTGGCAAATGCAAGTCTCTTTTTATGTAGCAAGTTCTTCAGTTCCTTTAATTGCTCATCATCTAAATTCTCAGCAATCTTTGCTTCTAATATTGTATTATCAAAGTTAGAATTATTGATAGAATTACATTCAAGTTGTTCCAGGTTCATTTTTTCACTTATTCCAAGTTCAAACTTGTTCATAATGTCACCATTGAAGGTAAAATATCTTCCATTAGAATTTATCACATCTATTCCATAATTAATGATATAATCATTTCCTAAAATGATATATTTCATTTTAAAATCTTCCATAACTATTAATTCAGTGGTAATCTGAATACTTTGTCTGTTATGAGGGAATATAATATCTAATTTGATAATACCTAGTGGTTTCAATTTGCTGTTACAACTGTAGAATTTCTCAGAATTAATGGGGATTAATTCTTTCTTCCATTGAGGCAATATCTTATCTAATAAATTGGGACCAATAATAGAGCAGAAGGCTCCTCCATCAATTAAACATTTAATTTTAAACTTGTTACATATTATATTAGTGATATTAGTACCACCAGTCTTATGTATATTTCCAGTATGCATCTCTTTGGACAAGTGTAATTTCTTAATGTTTACAGGTCTGAATTTATCTTCCATTTTAGAAATATTAGATATGATCAATTCATCTTTTGAAACAATGGCATGAGTACTGTGAATATCTGAGTCAGAATCAATGGAGTCAGAATCAGAATCATCTGGTAAAGATTCTATACTGGATTGGGAATCATCATTAATTGGGACCAAGTTGTCATCAATGTTTTCAATACAATGTACCTTCTTACTAGATTTCTTATTGGGACATTTATTGGATCTATGTCCTTTCTTTCCACATTCATAACACATAATTTCTTTCTCAGAAGTGTCTTTGGTTTCCTTCTGGTCTGATTTCCTGGAGTCTTTGTAATTATCTCTTTTGACAGATTTATACTTGTCTTTCTTGTCTTTTCTTTTAACATTGACAAGACTTTCCAGTTGATTGATGAATTCAGTTAAATCACTGTCACTTTGTAGAACTCTACGCATCATGTACTCAGTATTATGATCTAATTGTCCAAGTAATTTATCATTAATAGAGGCATTGTCTACATCTCTTTCAATGGCTTTAATTCTGTTTACTTGTTGTGTAACCCAATCAGATGGTTCTACATCACTCAGTATGTCAAATCTGCTTCTTCTGAAGTTGGTTTTCACTTTTCTCTTCCATTCAGGAGTGCTAAATTTATTAATGATTTCCTTTTTCCAGAATAACCAATTTTTATTGCCAGGTACTTCTTTTTTCCTAGAATTATACCATGAATTTGCAACTCCAGTAAGAATTGAATTCAATTTTGAGCATATAATTTGATCAGGGGCATTAGTATCTTCTTTCAAGTTATCAATCCAATCAATAAATTTAAAGTGGTCATATTCTCCCACTCCAGAAAAGGTTAGCCACTCATTAGTTTTTGGTAGACCTGCTAATACTAATTTGTGGATGGCCTTGTCTTCATCCAAACTATTAATGGTGGATGTGGTCACTCTAATTTGTTGATTATTGAGAGTTGGTGTAGCAGTTTGATCCCTGCTTGGTTCAACTTGGGTACTCTCTAAAGGTGAAGGGGTTAAATTGGCCAATTGAGTTGTAATGACTGGAGGAATAGATTGACCGTCATCTCCAATGTCATTAATAGCATCATGTCTGCTTCTTGGTTGGGCATCTCTAGTCAGGAGTTCTTCCAACTTGTGCATGATATCTGAGTTGTTTTTGGTCATTTCTGACGTAACACATGTGAACTGTTTCTCAATTCTGTTCACTACATCTTCAAAGGTTCTAAATTGAGAATCTACTTTATTAGTAGTATCTGATTGTAAATTCTGAATTTTTAATTCCAATTGTTCCACTTTCTTAACCAGATCTTGGTTGGAATTACCTTGCTCTTCAACCCAGTCATCTATTCTGGTCATAGAATTAGACAGTTGTTTACTAAATGTTTTACAATGATCATCCAGTTCTACATTAAACATATCAATTTTTGTATCCATTTCAGTCAACCTCTGTTGAATAAGATATAATGTACTATCTTCTGAGTTCACCTGCTCATCTGTGGCTCTCATAATTTTACGGCATAGTTCTTGTAAGTCATTGGACAGAGCTTTGTTACTATTGTTCATAGCACTTACTACATGTTGAAATGTGGTAATTTGTTGATGTTGTTCAGGAGTACAAGTAGAATTGTTTGAGTCATTAATTATTACACATGGGGAACTTTGTGTTCTAATTTTTTGACTAGATGATGGGGAAGTGTTACAATTCATGGGGATTCTTCCATCTGGCGCTCTTGACGGGCTGTTTTGCCTTGCTCCAGATGTTGATAAGTCCCTTGGAGGGATCTCCCTAGGCGTACCATCTCTGAATAAATCTGGTTGCGCCACTGAGTATTCTTCCCTGTGTTCCTGGGATGTCTGGAATTGACATTTCTCCCCTTTGGACCACGGGGATTTTGGTTTCTGATGGGAGTATTTGAAGGATTGGGGGGAGAGAAAAGGATTCCTGGAGACAAATGCAGTGGGTTCCAATCTTTGGTGCGGTAGAGGGCTGCTGGCAGACCTTTGAGGCTGACCATCTGACGGAAATCCTCCTGGCAGTAACTTAGATGGGCTTTCACAGCATTGAAGCTGCTTCTTTTTCTCACATCTTTCAACCAGTACTTGTTTTCCTTCATCCTGTAGTAAAATCTCTCGAATTTTTCCTCTGCTGTGACTAGAATCAGAAGAATTTCCCTTATCATTAGTCTTTTTACTTCTATAAATAATTTTATTTAAAGATTCTTGTCTGCCAGGGGGCAAAACTGACGCTGATGGAAATCCAAGTCCTGGCTCTGGCTCCCTGGTGCGGCCATTGTAACCTCTATTTCTAAGGGAAGGAGGAGTCATGGTAAAAATGCGTAAAAAGTTGTTAGTAGGAGATTCTTATAAGGAAATTTTTGTTAAAATTCAATTCACCAGATGACTTGTCTGATGGAGTAACAGAGGCTTCTCTGTGAGTGGTAATCTCAGAGGTTTCTCTGGTGTCACGGGCTGTAGTGGTCTTGTCAGACACTTTCAAAATGTCCAATTCAGGGGTAAGCTTGTCTACGTTGGTGGACACTAAAAACAAAGGAAAATTAGTAAAAAATATGTTATATTTTTACTGATTTAAAGATGTTTGCTTACTCTTCAGAATTTTTTCTTTGAAGAGGGCTGAAAAGGTTTGTTTTATAGAGGAAAGAGGTATAAAGTAATGTGAATATGTTATTTTATTGAGAGTAATAGTAGTTGTTCTATGATTTTTATGCGGTAAAATCAAGTTGCTTGTTGTGAGTATGACAAGACTTGAAAGGAGGCTGTTTTTATGTCTAAATTTCCAGGTGGAAATGACAAAAAATGAGCTAAATTTTTAGTAAGATGTGCCTGAGAGGGGATTAGTCTTCCTTTCAGGTTGAGAGAATAACTGATCAAATTGATCTGTTTAACAGTTGAATTTGTTATTTTTTAGTTGTTTTTATTGGTTCAAATCACGGAGAGACTCGACGTGATTTGTGAGATGTGCCTGAAAGGGGATTGTTCTTCCTTTCAGGGGGATAAAGTAGATGTAAACTGATCAAATGATCTGTTTTACAGTTGATTATAATTAGTTTACACTAATTTTTATATTTATTTTGATAAATCACGGAGAAACTCGACGTGATTTGTGAGATAATCCTGAAAGGGGATTAGTCTTCCTTTCAGGGTGAGAGCTAATGTGTAAAATTGATCAAAAATGATCTAATTTACTGTAATTTGTGTTAGTTTACACTCTTTTACTATGTACAAATCACGGAGTTACTCTGAAACGTGATTTGTAAGGTGAAATAAGTCTCGACGGGGCTAATACACACTGTTCTCGATGTGTAATAATGGAATAGATCAGACAGTTGTATTCTGCTGATTTTTCCCGTTATTTTGATGTACTCAACACTTTGATAGCTCAAGTATTGAGTGAGAAAGTCTAACGTCGACGATTGTTATGATCGGATATAAGGGTCTTATCCGTGTATTACACTATAGAATGTATGCTGGAACTTCCAGAAGTGCGTTGGCGCACGTATGTATACTGTAGATCCTGGAATATCCGGGGAATACAGTATGTAACACGTGATACTGCTAGAAGATCAATCTTCCGATCACTTATACACTATGTAATATACACCGGTATGTACTACGGTGTGTATTACCACTTATATGCGGTAACTATGGGTATTACCACTATGTAATTGGTGATCGAGGAGGATTTGTAGGGATCAGGAGACTAGTGCCTTGGGAATGGAGGCTCTAGAGATTAAGAGAACGAGATTTTAGTAGTGTAAATCTACTACTGCGGTTCGAATGGTCCACTCAGAATTTCTCTATGAGTAGTGGATCTACTAGAACGTAGAATTTTGAAGGGATTTTATTATAAAAAAGGCGCTTTTTCCTGTTTTTGATCAATATCTTCAGCCAGATATTGGTTTTTAATTTTTTATATGTTTCTTATTTTATAATTTCGAGTTTCTCTCAATTTTTGTAGTGTTTTTATTTTTTATTAGACTCAAATTTGGGAAGACAGACTTTGATTTTATTGCAATTTAGAATTTTATAGATAAGAAATATAGAAAAAACAAGCTGTATTTTTTATGATTTTATATTTTTCCTGTAGTTAAAAGCAGTTAATCTAGGGTCTTTGTTCCTTCTACTGTTTCTAAGGAGGTATCTAGGGACTTCTGGAGGGTCACAATCCAAAAAGGGGGGAACAGACACGTAAGTATTGTTAGAAGAAATTATATCACAATATATATCATTAAAGGGTGGATTTCCTTCTTCTAAAGCTGATCTAATTTCTTTTCTGACAATTTTAGTGTGCTCTTCTTTGGTTAATACGTCAGATTCTTCAGTATTAAGCAAAGTGCCGTCAGGGGAATAAATATTAGTGAGTCTAAGTTGTTTTATTTTTGTCCAGGTACAGTTATAGAATTGGTCTTCTCCTTCTATAACTTCAGTTTTTATGACTAGTTGTGACGTGATGATATTTTCTGGGTTGTCCAATTGATAATATCTTTGCTGGAAAAGGTTGGAGTTCTTTTTGAAGTCACAAATGATTTCTGGCATCTATCAAAGGGCCATTTTCACAAAAAATAAAAAGGTAAGGAGGTGTTAGTGATGATTTTTTAAGGGTTAAAGGGTGAAAAATCACGGATAAATAAAGGCCAGACCCCCAATTGTCAGCCTGGGTGTGGAACTAACCGTGGTTATGGGTTGTAACTAAGGTAGGTTGATGATTTAAAGTGGTTTGGGTAATGGTTTAAGTCCTGTAAAAAGGTACTTCCTCAATCAGTAAGTCTTGTCTGAGAGGCTTGCTCTAATTGCTCTAATTAGGCGCATCCAAATCAATACAAAGTATTAATAGGCATCCAAGGAGGTACTCACTTGGGTTCGTGGTTTCTACCTTATTGAAGGTAGGTTGTGGCCAATTCTTGAGGTAATAACAGTATTAAACTATAGATTATCCAGAATTGGGGGATTGTTGGAGAATGGGGAACTAAGCAAGGTAAATAACTCTAAGGTATGTACTGTGCTGGTGTGTTCTAAATATTCTCTGGGGGATAAACAACTGTTTACAGTCTGTTTATATATTGTAAGAGCTCCTCAAGGGGGAACTGTGAGCGCTTCCATGACCTGGGAGGTACTGTGGAACTTCAGGGGCAAGACAGATCCTTTTGGGAGGATCTGTTAATGTTTATGATGTGATTTCTACTAAGGCTGTGTTATGGGACACATCTTTGATCAGTAGTCCTTAGTGGGATTGGATCACATCATGACATTTGTATTAATTGATCTGTTATTAATATTAATAAAGTTATTAACTTATAATGATGTCATTTATTATTGGTACATCTTATAAGTATTAATTATTATAATATTAATAAGTTCTTTTATTAATAAGATATTAAATTACATATCTTATGCGTGAAATATTCCAATGTTAAGTAATGTGGGCGTAATCAGAGGGGAAAGAGTGATATCTGTTACTCTGGATATTTCACGTGACAGGGGGGCAAAGGGCCTAAAAGTTATGTATCTTGTATAACAGGAGTACATATCTTAACCAGAATTATTCATGAGTTTATTAATGAATATATTATTAAAGTATTTATATTAATTAATATAATTAATGTACTTTAATAATATTAATATTAAAGTAATAATAATGAAGGTATAATAATAATAATAATAACTGCAGAATAGTAATTATTATTAAGGATAATAATCATTAATGTTACGTGGAGTTATTTAGAATAAATAATGATAATAAATAGTAATAATAATTAATAAGAATAGTAATTATTATTAGAGATAATAATAATTAATAATCTTTGCAGTTACGTGGTACATGTCAGGTACTGTGATATGTACTCAGTGGCTGACAGTCGAGCTTTGTGAATGTGTCCGCATCCAGAAGGCTGTCAACTAAGTCCATTGTCAGTGGGAGCGGGTACTTGTTCTTCACCGTTACCGCATTGAGTCTCCTGTAGTCAAAACAGGGTTGCAGGTTCCCGTCCTTCTTTCCAGTGAATAGTACTGGTGCCGCCCACGGGGATGTGGTCCGTCGAATGGTCCCGCTCGTCAGTCCTTCGGCAATCATAATATCAAGTGCCTGGTTCTCTGCTGGGGATAGCGGGATGATTCTTCCGGCCTGTGGGGTGGCTCCTGGGATCAGATCTACGCGGAAGTCATACTTTCTTCGCGGGGGAAGTCTCATGGCGCTTGATTTCCGGAACATGTCAAGGTGTCGGTGGTAGCACCGCGGTACTAATTCTTCCGTAGTCCGCTCCGCAGTCGTGGCTTTCCCTTTTGCTGCCAATTGGGCCGATGTTGACCACGATGTTTTGGCCGTGCTGATCACTGCAGGGGTATGTCCTAGGGGGAAAAGAGGCTTGCCAGCTGTTTCGGGATTCAAATGCGGGGGAGATCTATCAGACTCACATTGCGGGGGTGTTATTGTGCTAAAAGCACACACCCCCTCGTCACTAATCCTAGCTTTCCCCATGGGCCTGTAGGCCGTATGCGGGGATGTTGGCGGAGAGGACGATACTGCCTTGGCAGTAGCAATAACTTCATCGGGTACCTGGTCAGAGTGTCGAGTCTTGGGGTTCTTGGCGGGGCTTGCGAATCTATCTACAAGGCGTACAAGCTTGCCAGCTGTCTCGGGCAGTAAAGTATGGGGTGGGGGGTTGTCAAACTCACATTGCCGGGGTGTTATTGTGCTGTAAGCACACACCCCCTCGTCACTAATCCTAGCTTTCCCCATGGGCCTTTCGACCTTCTGCGGGGATGTTGGCGGGTAGGACAATACTGCTGCCGCAGTAGCACAAGTTTGGTTGGATACGGTTTCATCGGGTACATGGTTGGGGTGTCGGGTTTCGGGATTCCATGTGGGGTTCTGGGGTCTATCTACAGGGTGTACAAGCTTGCCAGCCGTTTCGGGAATGATGTGGGGGATAGGGATGTCAAACTCACATTGCGGGGGCGTTATTGTGTTCAAAACACACACCCCCTCGTCAATCTTCCTAGCTTTCCCCGACTCGCCGGTTGGGGTGTTTTTCGGAATAGACGAAACCGCCGAAGCGGCCGCAATGTCCGGGGTCCATAGGGTACGGTTCGTCCAATTGATTCGGTGTCCATATCGGCGAATCCAGGGCATCCCTAGGATCCCATCATACGAGTCTTTCAGTCGTGTAATGATGAATCGGGACGGGCGGGGTTCGTCGTTCAACATTAGGTCTATCTCATGGGTTGCTCTGCTTGCGGACCCGTCAAATCCGAAGACGGTTTGCCCCGAGGTCGAAGCGGCCTCAAGGAGTCCCCATCGGGATGCGTACGATTCACTCAGAACGTCGTGGGTTGCTCCGGAGTCTATGAGGAAGGATAGGGGGGGATAGGGGCTTTGGGGTGTGGCTCTGGGAGTTGTGATGGTGCATGAAAGGAAACATCGGGGATCAATTTCATTTACATGTAATGTCTGACTAGCACCAATACTGCATGAAAACTCCGCTACGCTCGGGAAGGGCACAACCTTTATTCCCGAGCGTCTCCATTTTTTGACTTATCGGCCCGTCCCTTGTTCACCTTGTCCGCCTGTCCCTCCGTTTTGAGCGCCGCCAATCCATCGGCTAGCTGTCGGATTTGGTCCTCGAGTGCGGAGACTGAGGCGGGTGTCCGTCCTTTCCCTTTCTTGTTTGGACACTCCCAAGAGATATGTCCTTGCGTCCTGCAGCGGAAGCAGAGTCCTTCCGGCATCATGTGGGCCTTCTCGTCCTCGGACAGTCGGCCGCTGATCGCAGATGTGTCCATGGCGTCAGGATATGGCTGGGTCTTCGCAAATCCAGTGGTCGTTTCCGCCCCGTGCATCTCCGAATCAAGCTCCATGGCTAGACCCGCTGCCTCATTGACGGTGGTGAAAGTGGTGCGGGCCAGTACTAGTGCCGTCCAAATGTCCCATTTTAAGCCCTGTCGGTATTGGCTGATGAGGGTCGGGACCTCCCATCCGGTGGCAGTAGCGTGGGTGAGGAATGTGTGGGTGTAGTCGGCCACTGTCCTCGTCTGTCGTAGCGTTCGTAACGCCCGTTCCGCCTTCCCTTTCTTCTCGGAGTCGAAATACATCGGTCCAAAATCCTTCGTCCACCCGGCATACGAGAAGTCCGCCCCTTCCGTGACTAGGTCGATGTACGGGGCGGACCACACGGCGGCGGGTCCAACAAGGTAGGAAGCGGCAAATAACAGCTTTGTCCTGTCGTCAGGGAACATGGCACTGTTGACCGATGTGTAAATCGCCACTTGGCGGGCGAACTTTTCTGCTTTCGTCCCGCGTTCACCATCGAACTTGTCGGGACATGCAATCTTCGGTCCGCGGGTTGGGGTGGAACCGGTCGGTTGGGATGGTTGGTCCCATTGTGCTTCGGCCGCTCTTCGGCGGGATCGTTCGTTCTCCCTTGCTTGATTCATCTCCTCAAGCTGTCGTCGGAGTTGCTCTACTTCATCCATCTTTTGGGTGCGGGTGGAGTTGGGATTGTTCGGGTTGTCTGTCTGGTTTTGTTCAGGTGTCTGGGTGTTGGTTTCTTGCCTTTGTCTCCGTAGTGTTAGATCCTGCAATATGTTATGGTCTGATCTGTGGAGAGAAAGGCTCTGGGGTTCTGGGGTTTCTGGGGTTCCGGGATCCTATAATGTAGATTGCAGGATGAGGAAGAGATGTGGATCCTCGTCCTGACAGACTATATAGTGGTCTGTCTGTGACATGTACGTGATAGACTATCTACATGTGGTGCGGGCTTTGGTGTGGGCAGGCCCGCAATACGGCTCATGACATAGACTATCTACATTTGGTGCAGGCTCTGGTGCGGGCGGGCCCGCAATACGGCTCATGACAATTTCCAGTCCATTCAATTGGCGGTTCCCTCTACTTCTTGACGCTGATAAATCAGCATAGCCGGTTCAAAACCGTTGTGGTATTCCAAACCCTGTTTCAAGCACTGCCAGCATAATTGCCTAGGATGAAGTCATCCCAGTTAAACTGGGATGCACTCAACCAATTTAAACTTGGTTGAAATCAACTGATGAAATATAAATCCAAGGGACCCCCCTTGGTTTTATATTTCATTGGTTGAGGTCAACCTACTTTAAATTGGTTTTTTTGCATCCTAGTTTAACTGGGATGAACTCAACCTAAGAAATTATGCTGGCAGTGAAGTATCATGCAGGATTATATTCTTTCATTATCTTTCAGAAGCTAAAATAGTGGCAATATAAGTGCATAATTGACATCTAGGGTAAATTTAATCTATAAGTCACCCATTTATGTTAGGGTTTTGCACGGCTAAATCAAAAGTTATACAGGTAAAAAGAATTATAGTGAATAATAAGTACATAGTATATATATAGAAGTAGTATATAGTTTAGTGTCTGGTCACAAGACGCAGCACATGATCTGTGGCACAGTCTAAGTACATAACCTCACCAGCAGAAATAGCTCACTTTAGGTCACAAGACGCAGCAAATGATCTGTGGCACAGTCTAAGTACATAACCTCACCAGCAGAAATAGCTCACTTTAGGTCACAAGACACAGCACATGATCTGTGGCAAAGTCTAAGTACATAAACTCACCAGCAGAAATAGCTCACTTTATGCACTCCCCTCATGAACGCAGCGTAGAAGAAGAGACCCCACCAGCATAAATACCTCAATCAGTCATCCCACCAGCAAAAATCCCTCACATTTTACTATATAAAGGGGAGGTTGTTCCCTCCCAGAAAAAAAATCATCCCACTTGGATCCCACACCCCATCATCTAGCTAGCAAATCAAATAAAATTACTCATCCATATAAATAGTGTGATCTTAATCAGGTGACCCACAACAAAATCTTTCATATCAGTTTAAAATACACAAAAGAAACAAAAGGAAAATTGTGCTCTTTTAACTAAAGGTTAAGGAAGAGGGTACAACACTTTGAATATTTCACATTATACCAAAAACATCTTTTTACTCCTTTCCTCAGACTACATGTAAAAAGAAAGAAATAAATCATAAACATACAAATACTTGTTTCCTCATCAATTCTAAAAAAACCTTGTATTCCATTTACCACACCTTTCTGTACAATCCATCTACTATCTACATCCCTGATCCCTTCATCAAGCTCATTGCTGATTATTTGTAAGTTGAAATTAGATCTTTGTCTGATAAGAGACTACTACATAAATAGTTCTCTTACAGAAAACAAAAAGAAAGTTATCAGCCACAACAATAAATAAAATTGTTGTGTTAACTCTTGTAGTAAATAGAGGGGCAGGTCTTTCAAACCACCCTTAACAGTTGTAATAAATTCATACATACCTGAAATAATATAACTGCTATTTCCCCCTCACAGAACTACCCCCGTCCCAAAAGGGGTTCTCACACCGTGAAATTTCTGCAGCACAAAGCAGAAACCTTCCTCAACTTTGTTGAATTCAGAAAGGCAGCTGAGAAAGAAACAAAGAAGTAAATTTACCTACTTGTCTCCAACGGTGGGGGTGAATTTGTCAATGAAAAATTCAAAGACTTCTGTGCAGCTGAAGGAATATTGTATCATGTCACCCCAGCACTGCCAGCATATAAGCATTGGATGCGTGCATTCAAGATAATCTGGGATGCGCGCAACCAATTTCAAAATTGGTTGCACACACCCAATGCAATCTGCATCCGAGCCAAACTTGGGTGGTTGAAACCCAAGGGTTTCAAAAACCAATTCAAAGTTGGTTTTGCTCATTCCAAGTCAAACTTGGGTGTGCACTCAACCAATTTATTTGATTTTTTGGTTGGTGGTGAGCCGAGTCAACCTTGGACACCAACCACCAATGGATGAAAGCTCGGCTGCCAGTTCAGCCGAGAATTCCAATGTTTGGTTGCTGGCAACCCATTGATGAAATCTTGGCTTGTTACACACCAAGGGAAATGAACCTCGGGAGCTCACAAACCAATGAAATCAAAACATCAGCTATGTGCCTAACGAGGAAATCAAAAATTCTCGGAGAATTTGGAGAACTTCTCTGCATTGGACAACTTCTCCATGTTGGAAAAGCTCTCCGGGTTGGACAACTTCTCCGGGTTGGAAAAGTTCTCTGGGACGGAAAACTTCTCCAGGTTGGAAACCTTATCCGGGTCCAAGAGCTTCCCCGCGTTGGAAAATTTCTCTGGGTTGGAAACTTCTCCAGTTGGAAAACTTCTCCGGGCTAGTGAGCCTGGGTGTCAGCCTTAGAGCCAGCACAGCTGACCTAAAGTCTGTCTTATCTTCTTCTTAATTCACAACTGCCTCATATCTTTTCAGAATTAGGGTTTAATGTTGTTTTGAATTCATATTCTGTTTCCTCATCATATTTTAACCCTAGTCACAACTGAGCATTTTCTCCATATCTTACTCCTTCACATAGTTAGTGAATTATTAGTGATTTTATTATAAAAACTGCTGTGCAGTGTTTCAGATGCAAGCTGACCACAAGCAAGCACTGATTACATCAGCAAACCATGAAAATTTTTGAGTCTGAGTATCATCTACACCCCAGAAGATACACTGTCACGCTCTGTGATTCCAAGGACTGATATCCATCTAGCTACACAAGGTGCAAGGCAAAAATATGGGCAAAAAAGGGGTTTTTGATCTTTTATATTAATATTTAAAAGATCAAAGATTTATGGAGGGGCCAGCAAGCTGGGAAGTTTAGTTCCCTCCAAAGGTGTTTGTGCTAAAAGCAGAGAACTGAACCTTTAAAACTGGGGCCTGCAAGCAGGGGTGTTTAGTCCCAGTGAAATAGTGGCTAAGAAAGGGCCACAACTCCTAGTAGAAAAAGACTTACTGTAGTAGGCTTTGAGGGAAGGAGGTGGGGGGCTTTCTTATGGTAAACTGAGCAGCTGGAAGCGGTTGGAAAGTTGGGCTGGAAGGCTGGACAGAGTTGGGGTTGAGGAAAAGAGGCTTTGAAGTCTTGAAGACTGATTTACTGGGCAGGACACTAGTATGCTGGACTGGTGGAATGCTGGTTGTAAATATGATAAAGCTGGGGAATAAAAATACAGGGGGAAGAAAGGGCCTCTTAAATGCCTTTCTGGAGCCCTGATGGCAAAACACCAAGTGGTATTTTGGCTATGGGAATACTACAAGGAAGGAGTTATCCTTAGTAGAAATAAATGATGTAATTTATCAAATTATTACATGTACAGGCTGTCAATAATTGATACAGTCTGTTCATCATCTGTAGACATCACCTGAGGGCGCTTCAAGAGCTCTTAGTTTGATGTACAACATGTATTGATCAGTTGATCAATAGAATAGAAAAGAAAATAATCAAATTATAGTACAGAATCTTATTTCTGTTTAATTTTGGTTATTTCATATGTAAAGTTCTGTACCATGAGAGTTCTTGTCATACTTACATGGAGGGCGCTTTTACAGCTCTCCATTCAATTACTTGACATGCACACCTCCTGGGAAAAGTGTCAACATTTATTATTTTCCCGTGATTAAAGGAGCTTGTCATTTATTTTAATTGTACAAGTTCTTTTAGACTTGTTTAAAGTATTCTGATGTGTTCTTTATCCCCTGTTTTGTGTCTTTCATGTTTTATGATATTATTTAACTTATACTGTATGTATTTGTATAAGTTAATAATAATACAAAGACTATAAAACAGTGTAATATTTATGTCAAATGTTATTTAATATTTTATTCATGTGTTTAAAGGATAATTACATAGTTTATTTAAGTGATTATCCCGTATTTTGAGGACTTCTACTTATTAGAATACTCTCATATTAAATATTTTTATACCTAGTAAGTATTTTAGCGCTTAGTAGGAGTATTCTTTAAGTTAATTTTATTATTAGAAGGAGTAAGTTTTCTAGGGTACTTTGGCTGAGGTACCCTAGGTTATTTTACTTGCTCTTTCAGAACATGAAATAATATTCTCACTTATCTCAAAGTTTAATGAGTTATTATTTATTTTATTATTTATTTATTTATTATATTTGTTTATAGCATTATTACTACTTAATAATGTTTATATTTTAAAATGTTATCTTTTTCTTATGTTTATTATAATTTATGTTACATTATTACTTATTTAATAATGTCTCTTTCATATGTATTTTTTATTGATGAATTATTACTTTATTCATTGTTCTAGTCAGGTTGTCTCTGAACTAGTAGCAAGCTGACATACACAGACTCCAGAATACTACACAACAACCACACACTTCAGAAAAAAGGACTTCAACCAGTTGACCTCAAGCAGCTTCCTCACCAAGGTTTAGGAATATTAAGTAAGGCCCTCACTGCTCTGATTATTTCCCAGTTCCACTGTCATTTAATCAATTAGTGTGAGCCTGGGTCTCTAAAGTGACAACAGGACACAAGGTTTGGGGGGGCACTACTGGTTGTATTTCAAGGATATGGGATACAACTAGTAGAGGAAAAGAGAAGAGGAAAGGGGAAAGGGAATTGATTGATCTTTTATTGTTTGTTTGTTTGTTTAGAGTGCTCTTAAGATCAATGAGCTCAACCTGGAAAAGTTGGCTAAGCTGTGCCAGAGTCTTTAGAAGTGCAACAGCCTCCTCACACACTAAGGAAACAGTGGAGGGACAACAGAATTAGTAAACTAATCTGCCCTGATTTTTAGACTTATAGTCAAGGTTCTAAAAGGGTAACCTGTTGATGACTTGATCTGATCTGATGATTTGAACTTGGGTTGATCTGCTTTGATGATGGATGAGGAAAGGGAAAAGGAAAGGGAGAAGGGGAGACAGAGAAGGACTACTGTCAGAAGAGCAAGGTTCAGAAAGGGGACTGACTGACAATACTGGTGAGGTACTGGGTGAAAGAGGCCTTTGGTTGGTTAGAGTGGTGAGCTGTAACTTGATGAATCCTTGGTGATCTGAGTTGGTGGTTCTGGGTGTCTGGAGGTTGTGTATCCTCCCTGCAATGGAGGATACACCAACTTCGAAAATTTTCAAGGTTTGATTATGTAATCTCACATGTAGATGTGGTTGGCTGGCCTTGGTTTACTTGCTCAACTAGTTGTGGCGTAGAATTATTTATTTAATTACTCTATGAAGGAGTTGAGCAATTACAAAGTGTTCAGTGAGCACTATGGTCAAAATTTAATGAGGAAACAGAATTTGCAGTCAAAATGGTGATTAAGATTGAGGATAAAAAGATATAAGGCTATTGTTCATTATTTATTGGGAGAAAAAGGGAATAAGGCAAGCTTTAGGTCAGTTGTGATGACTCTAAGGCTGACATTCCCTACCACCAAAAAAGGTTAGGGTTAGGGTTAGGGTTAGGGTTAGGGTTAGGGTTAGGGTTAGGGTTAGGGTTAGGGTTAGGGTTAGGGTTAGGGTTAGGGTTAGGGTTAGGGTTAGGGTTAGGGTTAGGGTTAGGGTTAGGGTTAGGGTTAGGGTTAGGGTTAGGGTTAGGGTTAGGGTTAGGGTTAGGGTTAGGGTTAGGGTTAGGGTTAGGGTTAGGGTTAGGGGTTAGGGTTAGGGTTAGGGTTAGGGTTAGGGTTAGGGTTAGGTTAGGGTTAGGGTTAGGGTTAGGGTTAGGGTTAGAGGGTTAGGGTTAG